>JAQPPZ010004453.1:0-159855 GCA_028583015.1 Wollemia nobilis
CACTCTAAAATAAATACACATAATATGCATAGAAATAAAATGGAAAACAAAGGATAATGTCAAGGTAGGAACATAACCTGAGTACCATACTTATCTTGTTCTACTTGATAATAGTTGTTAGAACATAAATGCTAGTGTTCATTTTGCAAGTATTATAAGTGGTGTAGGTACCACTTGTTGACTATTTAGGTTTTCTTTCATATCATACATAGACTACTAGAAACTAATTTTTAGTCTAGAGTGATATGTGAATACCTCATATCAAGGATATTTTATTTTAAAATATGGGTACCAATAAGTTATTTTTTGCACATCTACTATCCTTGGAACACGAGTGAAGATTTTTACTATAATTTTTTTTGTGAAAATTAATGCTTATATAAAAATGGAGTACGTGGGGAAAAAAAATTCTCAATTACCCAAATCATTATCATAAATAACTCAATCGTATCTATTACTATTAGGACTCATTGTAGGTTGAGTGGGCAGAGTGAGTCATCATGAATTATTGATTTGGCCTTGATAGTTTTGAAAGGGATGATTTTTTATTGAATTGGTTATCCTCCTCATTATTTTTGAAGATATTATTAGGCCTTAGTTGTATGATTATGAAGCCTAAGTACATGATTGTCGTACTTATCCCATATTAATCCATTAATGATAAGGATAAATAAAAGTTTTGAATAAGTTTAATTTTCAAATATAACTAGAATTTATGGCTGCCAAGCACATCCTTGGTTAATTTGATTGACTTATTTTTGTCATACATTCAATGTTATAGCCTTGAGTTCTTCAACCAAGGGGTATATTCTAGGTTATTGTGTATGGGAATATACCAATCATATGGATGTTTTTCCAAGGGATACTCATGTAATGTGTGCCTCTTCTTACATGTTAGGTAGTATGTTATCAAGGATGATTCCTCTAAGGCTTTAGCTTTCATGATATTCAATTAATAAGATAAGGTACTAATGATTTTTTCCTTCATACCTTGTAACAAGTTACTAATTTCATCAATTAGGATGTTGTTGATTGATTTAGATCTAACCTTACAATATTGTGATCCCTCTCATGCCTGTGAATAATTAGTACAGATATTAATAACTCTTTGGAGCTTATATTTGGAAATATTTATACATTAAATTCAAATTTTCTATGCTATCTATGGTTAAGTCTCTTAAAAAAATAGTTTTTAATATTTCCATCATCTAAGATAACCTATTGTTTCTTGTACAATAAAAATAAATACTCCAGATTATATTCTAATGCTTCATCTTCATCTTGTACATGTAAAATATCTCATATTTCTTTTCTAAATTTTGGTAATATATCTTATATTAAGCAAAGAATTAAGATTGCATTTGCTCCTATATAGTTATAGAATTGCTATGTAGACCCATAAACCATGACAAATATCCATCCCTTAATATGAATAGAAATAAACACAACATTTATCCATAAGTAGTGTAGTCATATGTCTAACACAATATGATAAAATTAAAATAAATTAAATTGGATCTTCTAAAATAGTCCCTTTAAGGATTTGTAGAATGGAAAGAAAAACGTTCTTCATATTTATGGGATCCTTGGGTGGCCATACGGGTACCCAAATTGTCCCTTAGATTGTTTAATATCTCCATATATGCTTTCTAGAATGGCTTATTTTAGATTATCTATAATTTATTCAAATTCACATATAACTTGTCTAAACTTAGTTTAACATCTTACACTTTCACTTTGATTAGGGTTTTTTAAATGAATCAACCTTCATTATCTCTAGAATGGTTTGGAAAAGGTATATAACTAAAACTAAAATAACTATTCAAAACCTTAAAAAAATCCGTAGGTTGGTACCTAAGGTAATATGGTTGCATGCTTTTTTACTAAATATGATTCAAAAAATAATAGAAGACGTTTACTTGCTAGAGTCCAAGGCTCCAATATCACATCCTCACATACCAATCTTCAAATAATTTAAAGTAAGAGATAAATTAGATTTTTTTTGGCTACCACTCGAGGATTTAGTTTATGTTACACACATCACTTGTAATCTCAACTAAAATTTCCTATAAAATAATGCTAAAAATAGGTTACACAAACATATAATTCCTAGGGTCATTACCTCAACATAGTTATATATAAAAAACTTGTTAGACAATATACTTGAAGTTAAAATAAATTAATAACTAAAGCAATCTAAGTTGTAGAATTAGTTAGTTAAGGATCTTCTTATGTGAAGGAACTAGGTTAAAAATTTGGCTAATTAGAGTTCTTGATAGTCATATCTTGTGATAGTTTAAGGACTAGAACAATGTTTTTTAGGAGCACTAGGTAGTCATCTCCTATGATAGTTCAAGGACTAGAACAACTATTGTGCTTGGTAGTCATCTCCTATGGAAGTTCAATGATCCTTATGCAACTACCATTATTTATTCATCTTTGGCATCCTTATTGGAAAGGATTGCAAAAGTGATGACCACCACCTTTCTAGGTGTTTAGTTGGATATGATACTAGCACTTTATATCTAAATAAATGAGGGATATAAATCAATTTGTCTAAATAAAATATGAAGAGCATTTTATACAAGGGATTATTATTAAAAATAGCATTGTGTATCTCCTCTTTTGTATTTCCAAAACTACCAATGTTTCTCTCAACTTTACCACTATGAATTTAACGATGTGCATAAGAGGATCCGTGTAAGCATCTCTCAACCTCATAAAAATTTTCAAAATAATTTTGAATTTAAGTTGTTGACTCAATAGTCCTATTTATTAACATAGTTGATTTTCCTTCGTCTCCCTCATTACTCCTCAAGTTTTTCCATTCATAAGTTTATGATTTAAACCTTTTAAAAATATTTTACTAAAAATAAAATTCATGTTTTGAAAGTTACTATTTTAATAGGAATCCTAAAATACTATTTAGATTCTATATATCAAAATTATTACCTCTGAAAGATGATTCAAATGGACTAATACAACTATAGATTTAATATTACAACTCTTTAAAGATGGAGCCACAACTACTACATAAAATACCAAAATCTCTCATATTTTTGTAACCTCTATATATTTTATATAATAAATATGATATATTTCTTCAAATTTTAATATAATTTAAAATAAAAACATAATATAAGTTAAACAACTAATTGAACTATCAATATTTAAGTGGTTAAAAAATAAAATATCAAATAATAAAATAAATTTTAAACCTAGGGTTGCTTTGCCCGAGGACATTTATTCGGACCCTTACCAATATTATAGGATTTCCATAACCTCTTCGTATTATTTATATTAAACATGATAAGTTTTTATAATTTTTATTTATATAAAAATATATAAACCCAATTTTTTTTTTGAAATCACCACAAATCACCTATAAATGCGACTATCAACTCACGTACCTATCTCTTTCAAGGATAAACATTAATAATTCTTAATATTATAGATTTTAAAGAATGTTAGCTTTTAAAAAAATCACCAGGAGAACTTTAAAGAAATTAAAGATTGAATCCTTAATAATTCTTAATATTATAGATTTTAAACAATGTTAGCTCTTAATTAAAGATTGAATCTCATACACACTTGAAAAGATCACAGTGACTAATACCATGGGTACACGGCTAGGTGAAGGAGGGAAACCCTAAACCCTAATAGGGGCCCATCCAGCTATTGTAAAAACTATAAATGATCGCCTTCTTTTGTAATTCATATCAAGCTTTTCTTTAACTATCTTTCCGCACATACTGATATTCCGCTAAATTAGGATAGAGAGAAACTATGGCGAACAATCGGAAGAGAAGGGCCGGTAGCAATGGTAAAGATGAGAAAGGAAAACAATTGTGGAAAGGCAAGATGGAAAGAAACGATGCCTCTCAGAAAAATCCATGCCCTTTTTGTCCTTCACCAGCTTTTACACCAGCAATAAAAGGATGTTATGACAGGGAAAAAGTGGAATACATCATACAATCTCTGCCTTATAGCTGTATTCAAGATATACTGACATTATTACCTCTTTTTAAGCTGTTTGGAATGCTTAGCAAAATTGTTTGGACTTCTCCACAGTTTCAAAACGAATGGGACGAGCGCAACAAGGAGATGTGCCTCCTTGTAAACCACAGTGACCTGGTTTCCATGGTCATGTTCAGTGACTGGATATAGTCTGAGGATATACTACAAGAGTGGATAAATAATTCCACTTGGAGTCTTAGAGCTGCAGCAGGAGGTTTCCTTGCTTTAATCAATGAGCAAGAGGGAAATCAATGAGCAAGAGGGAAAGCTTCAAGCCGTGAATCTGTGAATCTATGAAAGTTCATAAGATTCCAGATGTAGCCGTGAATTCACGATATCAGCTTTCTTTTTACATAAAAAAGCATCCAACAGAAGTTGGTGTTGAGCTCAGGGAAGATTTAAGAACCTAGTCTTGTGAGGTAATTGTTGTTGGAAATTTCACTTACAAAAGATTGCATTTGCTCATATATATAGTTTGACCAATAAATTATGAGAGTTAAAAGTTCCACAAAACAGTGTCTCCTTAAAGAAATTTTCAAAAATTTTGGTAAACAAAAGAAAATAACTATTGCTTTTCTGAGGGCTTCACATCTTGGGTTGTCTTATAACATTCATGAATGGAAAATATTGCGTATTGTACACTTTTCAATTCAAGACTGGGTTGGGTGTAGCTGTGTGCAAGGGAAGAATTATAATGTTTGAGTTGCATATGCCATTTTTGTTTTAGATGATGATGAGACTTTATACATTCCTATGTGAGGTATATTTTTGAGGAAAATATCACTAAACTTTCCATAATACCATACAGGATCTCAGAGAATTTTTTGGTGACTTGTGGTAGAGACAACGATGAAAACTGTATTTGTGTATTGTTTGAGGGTAACGATAGAATGATGTCAGTAGATCTGGATTCCAATAAATCTAGGTTGTTGAAATGCCCTTTAATGAACAATCTCACAAGTAAAAAATCCAATCTCTTTTGTATGCCCTTGAATTTTTATCCATACATTTGAGATGATAAAGGCTAATTTTTCTTGTTCCTTTGGTAATGTTTTATAAATATTGTGTAAATAGTATATGATTTACATCTTTGCCTAGGTTTTTTGTAAAAATTTATTAGTTGCATGAGTATGTTTGGTTTCTAATTTTTTTATTGGATAGTTAATGATTTATTTGTAGGAATTGATTGTATGCAGGAAGAATATCTTTCACATTAATTTTTTTTGTATTGGTCATTTCTTCAACCAAATACATAGAGGTTAAGAACACTAATATAACTCATCTTTTACATTAGGTTAAAGCACATGCTTCACATAGAAAATGATTATTAGGAGCAATCTACCAACAATGAACTTCCATATTCTTCATAGATATCATAAAATCTATTCTGTTAGTAGTACGAGGAATGTTTGACTAATGTTTTTTATGGGCATTTATTGACTATTTAGGGGTGTCATATACACCTTTCTATTCTTTGTTTGGTAAAATTATTATATTTAATTTAATATAATGGTTTTTTTCTTAAATATGATAATTTTTTTGATACATTTGACATGATAGGGGTTAATTTGTGTTAATGATGATGAGTTTTTATCATCATTCTTTGGTAATATCCTTTAGACATTATGCAGAGAGCATAATTGTGTAAATGATTCACATGTTTGCTTGTGGTTATGTAAATATTTTTTATATGGAGTTGAATGAGTGCTATTTTTCTTTGCTCATGGTTTATGTAAAAAATTGTTAATCCTTAGTGCAGGATTGAAAGTGGTCCTCTCTCTTTTATTTACGGTGTAGGCTGCTGCACTTTCAAAATAATATCGTAGCTGTTGTTTCTGATCTGCTATTGACTCCCGTAGAATTACAAACCTTGCACAAACAAAGATACATAGACCAAAGAAAGGCACAAAGGAACAAAGCAATTTTATAAAGAACAAAGAAAAATAGAGAAAGTAAAAAGGGATCATAAACTAGCTGCTGCTACTCAAAGAAATTTTATTTTATTATCTCAAAAAATATCTATCTATTACATTCGTAAAGCATATATACATACATAGAAAACTTCGAGAAGACATGATAAGTCTATGGTGGAGAAGTTTCTCGAATTCATTTTTGTAGAGCAAAAAAAAGCTATTTTAAAATGGCCTATCTACTATATACATCCACATTTAATGGGAGCAGTTGCACTCCCACTTAATCACAACTGCTACTAACATCAATTATACCCAAGTTGTCTCATTGATAAACAAAATTCTTCTTTCCCAATGGTTTGGTAAATATTTCTGCATATTGATCTTCAGACCTGTAATGTTCCAAAAGAATTTCTCCAGCATTGATCACCTCCCTAATAAAATGATACCTTGTATCTATATGCTTAGTTCTCTTGTGAAAAAATGAATTTTTGGATAGAGCTATTGTAAACTTCTTGTCACAAAAAATTCTTGTTAGTTCTTCTTGCTTGTGTCCCAAATCCTTTAACATCCTTCTCATCCATATTTCTTGATAAGCTATACCTGTAGCTACCACATACTAAACTGCAGCTGTAGAAATAGAAACAATTGGTTGTTTTTTGAAGCCCATGAAACAACCTTTGATCCAAGATGAAATACATATCCTGATGTAATTTTCCTATCATCTACACTATCTTCTCAGTCATTGTCTGTATATCCAATCAGCTTGAACTCATTAGTCTTACTATAAAAAATACCATATTCCTTTTTTCTATTAACGTATCTTAAGATCCTTTTGGTAGCTTGCAAGTGTGTAGTATTTGGAGTCTCCATAAACCTTGAAATTAGACTCATAATATACATTATATTAGGCCTTGTGGCTATCAAGTACATCAAACTTCCTATGATGCTCTTGTATAAAGTTGGACTTACATTTTTGCTCCAATATTCCTTTTTCAGTTTTATTTCCATAGCTATTGGAGATAGAGTAGGCTTGCAACTTTCCATTTTGAATATCTTCAAGATATTCATTGCATACTTTGATTGTAAAATAAAAATACCATGTTCTATTTACGACACTTCTATACCTATAAAATAGCTTAATAGCCTTAAGTATATCATGTCAAATTCATTGTTCATAACCTCTTTGAAATTATTTATGAAATAATTATCATTTCCTATAAATATTAGATCATCTACATACAAAACAACAATCAAAATCTTACCATTACTTACTTTAATGTAAAGGGTAGGCTCACCATCGCTTTTACAAAAATTATAGCTCAAAATATAAGAGTCTATTCTTTTGTACCAAGCTCTTGGAGCTTGCTTGAGTCCATAGGGTGCATTGTTCAACCTATAAACTTTGTATTCTTATCTAGGAACTTCATAACAAGGTGGTTGTTCCACATACATTTCGTCTTTCAATACTCCATTTAAAAATACTGAATTTACATCTATTTGATATTCTTTCCATCCATATTGAGATGCTATTACTAAAACTATCCTCACAGTTTCCATTCTTGCATTTGGAGTAAATATTTCATCATAATCATTTCCTTGCTGCTATTTGTATCCCTTAAATACTAGTCTTGCTTTATGTCTTTCAATTTTTCCTTCAGCATTGTATTTGGTCTCATAGACCCACTTTACACCTATGACATATTTTCCTTGTGGAAGAATCACTAATTCCCATGTATCATTCTTTTCTATAGCTTCAATTTCTTCATCCATGGTTGCTATCCATTTTATTCCTTAATTGCATATTCAAGATGAATTGGATCATCTAATGGTGTATATAAAGCAAATAGAGAATTCTGACCTGCATTATTTTCACCTTCTTCTTACTGATAAATATGATTTAGACTTCTAAATTTTTTCCTCCTTAAGCTTGACAAAGTTTGTTTTAAAGAATCACTTGAAATTGCACTTGTAGATGGACCTGTTGGTGTTTGATGTGCACTTGGGGGTTTACTTTCTTGAATTTGTGAGGCTATCCTTGTGCTTGTTGAAGGTGTTACTTGAGGACCACTTTGTTGAGCTTGAACGGGTGTGGGAGGAGACACAATTGAAGGAGTATTTATTGGTATTAAATATTCTTCATATTCTTATGATGAATTTGCAATAACTTTTACTATTTTTTTCAAACTTCCATCCCATGCTTCCTCTTCTATAAATTACACATCCATATTGATTATGATTTTATTGGTTATTAGATTGAATAATTTGTATACTTTTGATTCTTTACTATATCCCACAAATATGTATCTTTCTCTTTTGTTGTCAAACTTCTTTCTCAACTCATCCAGGATATGTGCATAAGACACACATCCAAATACTCTCATGTGAGAAATACTATGCTTTCTTCTACTCCATGCTTCTTCTTAAATCATATTTTTTATACTCTTTGTTAGGCATCTATTCATAATATAGATTTCACATTATACTATTGTTGCCCAATATTCATTTGGCAAATGCTTTGCTTTCAGCATACTCCTAGCTATTTCCATGATCGTTCTATTTTTCCTTTCAGCTACACCATTTTTTTGAGGAGTGTACCTTGCTATAAATTGTTTGTGGATTCTATTATGCTTGCAAAAACTTAGAAATTTATTTGAAATGTATTCAAAATCTCTATCCATTATCAATGCTTAGATATAATGCCCAATTTGCTTCTCAACAAGAGCCTTGAATTGATGAAAATACTCAAAAAATTCATCCTTATGTCTTAGAAAGTAGACCCATGTTCTTCTTGTGTAGTCATATATGAATTTCAAGAAGTAATTTATTCCACTAAATGAGGATGTTTACATTTTACCATAAAATATGAGTGAATTATCTCCAAAGGTGTTTTTTCTCTAATTGAATTTCCTTTTGGAAATGATTTCCTATGTTGTTTTCGCAAGATGCATCCTTCACATACTCTTATTGATTTTTCTATGGGTGGAAAACCCTTTACCATTAATTTCCTATGTTATAGGCTTAAAACTCCAAAGTTAAGATGTCAAAATATTAGATGCCACAACCAATTTTCATCATTTATTTCAGCTTGAAGAATAGTTTGAGTGAGTGATGCAGTTTTTTATTCCACTTGTGGGTTCATCAAATCATGTGTTATATTTAGGAGAAACATTCTATTGCTTGTCATTTGAACATTTGTTATAAGTTGATTACTAGGAAATTTATCTAAGATTATACATTCCTTGTTTTTAAAATAAACTCTATAACCCTTTTGAACAAGTTATCTAATACTCATAAAATTGTGTTTCAAGCCTACAACAAAATACACATCTGATATATGCTTATTCTCCTCCTTATTTGTTAGAATATTGATGTTTCCTTTTTCCATGACTAAAACTTTGTGGTTATTTCCTAATATAATATTCAATTTTACATTCTCATCTATATTTAGAATTATTTCTTTGTTTCCTGACATATGATTGCTACAACCTGAGTCTAAAAACCACACATCCTTTTGATTCTCTTGCACTACATTACATACTAAAAGTATACTATCCTGGTTTTGTTCTCTTGTGAAGTTTACATTTTGTTTGCTAATATCATATTGCTTCTTCCTACATTAATTTTTATAATGCCCATACTTTTTACAATAATAACATTGAACTTAGAATTTATCACACCTTTGTACTTGAGCTTGATTCTAGCTCAAAAGCTAGCTTGGATCTTGGATGCTACCTCTTCGACTTGAGCTTGATGGGCTATCTCTTCCTCCTATAGATGAATTCCTTCCTCTACCTCAAAAATTTTATCTTCCTCTACCTCTTCCTCTTCCAAGAATAATTGTAGCTTGTATTTTTAAAGTATTCTCTAATGAAGTATTTCTAGACCTAATCAACCAATGTTGATTTAAAACTAGAGATGCATGAAGTTCATCAACAAAATAGTGTACCAAATTCTTTGTTTCCTCTATGGCTACCACAAGAGAGTCAAATTTTGTAGGTAAAATTCTTAGAATATTATCAACAACTCTTCTATCCTCAATAGTCTCTCCATGAGATCTAATTTGGTTTATAAGACAATTAAATTGAGTGAAAAATGAATCTATTGATTCAGACTCCATATATATTTTTTCAAAATTCCTTCTCAATATTAGTAGCTTTGTTGTCTTCACCTTATCTAAAACTTGATATGCTATCTGTAAAATATCCCATGCTTTTTTGGACTTCATTGTTGATTGAATCCTTGGAAAATACTTTTTTCCACTCCTTGAAATATATATAAGAGGGCTTTGGAGTCCTTTTTATTATCCTTAAATTTATCTTTCTCTTCTTGTGTTAATGCATTGTATGTTATAGCATCTACAGGTTCAAGGAAGCCATTCTTCACAAGATCCCATATATCTTGAGAATAAAATAATACTTTCATTGTGATTGACCAATATTCATAATTCTTACCATTGGATTGGGGAATTTGGGGATTTTTCAAGCTTACACTTGGAGCTACCATTTTGGCCTTTGAAATATTTACTCTGAAATTCTTGTGCTCTCAAAAGTATTTAGCTTTGAAGCCCTTTAACTCCTTCGAAATCTTCTCTTCATGGACTAAAATTTTCAAGTGCTTTTGTTATGGTAGATTTCACTTATGACCTCCATTTGACCTCCAAATTTGGTATGGACTATAAAAACTGCTGACCATGCAGTTTCTCCTTTCACTAATATGAGTTTGCAGGTAGCACTCTTCATTGTGTGCTTTCTTACTAAATATAGACTTCATCTTATATCTCCTCACGTGAAGTCTCACACATTGTATCGTTATCCTTCACATGTGCACATAAACAACTCTTTTGGTACATATATATACACTTTAAAACTTCCATGACCTCTTCTTAGCTCATTTTATTCACATGGCGAGAGAGGAATTTTTAGCTCTGATACCACTTTGTAGGTTGCTACACTTTCAAAACAAGCTTGTAGCTACTATTTATGATTTTCTATTGTCTTCCAAAGAATTACAAAACCTGCACAAATAAATATACATATACCAGACATAGGTATAAATGAACAAAGCGGTTTTATAAATAATAAAGAAAAAGAGGGGAAGTAAAAAGGAATCGCAAACTAGCTACTTCTAATTGAAGAAATTTCATTCTATTATCTAAAAAGAGAACTGTATATTACATTCCTGAAGCATATATACATACATAGGAAACTTTGAGATGATAGGAGAATTCTATGGTGGAGAAGCTTCTCGAATTTATTTTCATAGAGAAAAAAATGGCTATTTTAAAATGGCATGTCTACTATATACATCCGTAATTAATGGGGGGTATTGGGGTTATTTTCAAACATGTGGTAGAGCAAAAAATAGCTATTTTAAAGTGACCTATCTAATATATACATCCGCATTTTATGGGAGCAGTTGGGATTATTTTCCAACATGCGGTAGAGCAAAAAATGGCTATTTTAAAATGTCCTATCTACTATATACATCCACATTTAATGGGGGTAGTTGGGATTATTTTCCAACATGGGGTTTATGTAATTTTTATAATAAGTTATATAGGATTGAATAGATCTTATATTTATTACATTGCAATCACAAATTGGTATTACAACAACTTGACATGCATTACTTAACAAAACTACATCTTAAAAATTGAGGAATCTTACCCATTAAACTAATGTCATTTGATATTAAGTTTTGTAAAATTATTAATGATATAATTTAAAGAATATAAAAATTTAAAATATTTGAATTGACATATTATATAAATATTTTAAGTACCAATTGTAATTGTTAAATATAAATATTCTTTATCATATTTTTGTCTGATGCAAATTTATAAATATTTTTTTTCATAGTATTAAATTATTATGTTTTAGTTCAAAATAATAATATTATAAGATGTTATTTAAAAAAAATGGTTCTTATAAAATCCTATAAATAGTGTCAAGCTTTAATTATATCTATTACATAGCTAATATCATTATTTTCTTAAATGAAAGTGTATTAACCAACATATATGGGATTCAAAACTTGGACTCCATAAACATTGACGAATTTAATTGGTCTAACTAATGTCATTTGATTTTTTATACAACTATATTTTTAATATATAGGGTTATTAATGAATTTTATGAAATAACACATCATTAATTAGATGTATATTTTAATTTTTCATAGTATTTAATTATAATTGATTTTAATTAAAAAATCCAAAATAATATATATAATGATTAAAATTATCCTTTATCATGGTATAAATTTAAATTTAAGATTATTATACATTATAAAATTTGATATAGCTAAACAAACAAAGGTGCTTGTCAAGTTTTTATAGTTTAACTTTAAATTTAAATCGAATAAAAGCATAGTTATTTACTTTTTTAAGTTTCCACTAATATTATTCTTAGTTGTTTAAATTCTTGCTAGCTACTTTAGTTAAAATATACCAATATCTTGGAAGGAACCTTTTTTAATTTATTTTTAAAAGTCTAGGTTTGACATTAAACTATAAATATAAGAGACTAATTTTACAAGAAACACAAAAATTACATGGAGACATAAATAGTATCCATTTAAAATAAATATATAAAATTAAGATAAATTTTTCATATAGTTTTTAATTGGTTATATGGGTTTGAAATGGTATCATTTATATTACATACATCACCATGTTATCTTGATATTTCATTAAATCATTTAAATAGTATTAATATTGGAAATTTGTTTTTTAAATCTAGATTTTAAACCATTTCAACTAATTAAATGTGATATATGATTTTTATAAATTATTACAGTAATATTTTAGTTTTGTTTTTATTATTATGGTAAATGAAAGGGTTTTGAAAGGGCCCCAAACCTTTGATATTTGTTGAAGAGAAAAATCACTTCCAACATCTACATATTACAAAATATGGTCTAAAAGGAGTATGTTGCATACTTAGATACAATAAATTTGATTCAACTCTACCCCTTGGGGATTCAACATTTCTTAAGTTTAATCTATTTGATTTTCTTAGAATTTTAGAAGCTTTAATAAATTATTTATTAGTTTCAAATCATATATCTAATTCAATATTTCTTTAGGACATTAGAAGCTTCTATCTAGTCTTCATTCAATATGTAACCTTTTTTAATCAACTTGTAAATCTAAGTTTAGTTTCCTTGAGAATTGGTCCCATGTTAATAGATCTTTTGCAATGTCTAATTTTCCTAAGGCTTTGAAATTACTAACTTAGCAAAATTAGAAGTGTTTTCCTCTTATATATTTATAATAATAAAATCCTCTAAGAAAAAATCATTGTATACCTTAGATCCATCCATATAAACCCCCATGGTAGCTATAACATCAACCACAAGAATGGCTTCCTTATAGATGTGTTGGATAACAAATACTTCCATGCCTTATAGTATATTCATTGCATATTAAATAATATTTTTAATATTTCAACTAATTGTTTCCTTGGCATTCAAACTATTTGTTGAGCAAGGTGCAGCAACAGTATTGTCATTGTTGTCAACATAGTCAGATAGATCTATTGATGCAAGTGGACAGGAAGTTTAAAAGCTATTCAGATGCAGAAGATAGGAGTTCAAAGGTCATTCAGAGTATGTATAGTGAGTTTCCAAGAAGACCGAAGTTCCCCAGTTGCAAAAGATCAAAGAAAAAGACAAGTAAGAAAAGTGTCACGATATCATGACATAAACAGCAAGCAAGAAAACTGTCATGATTTCATGACATGTTAGAAGAGAGAGAAGAAGAAATAAAAACTGTCATGATTTCGCAACATGTTAGAAGAGAGAGAAGAAGAAAGAAAAACTGTCACGATTTCGTGACATGTTAGAAGAGAGAAGAAGAAAGAAAAACTGTCATGATTTCACAACATGTTAGAAGAGAGAGAAGAAGAAAGAAAAACTGTCACAATTTCGTGACATGTTGGAAGAGAGAGAAGAAGAAAGAAAAACTATCACGATTTTGTGACATGTCAGAGGAGAGAGAAGAAGAACAAAAAAGTGTCGCGATTTCACAACATATTGCAAGGAAGGTTGTACGGACGAAAAAGTGTCGCGATTTCACGACATATTGCAAGGAAGGTTGTATGGATGAAAAAGTGTCACGATTTCATGACATATTGCAAGGAAGGTTGTACGAATGAAAAAGTGTCGCGATTTCGTGACATATTGCAAGGAAGGTTGTACGGACGAAAAAGTGTCAAGATTTCGTGACATGTTGCAGGAAAGAGAGTCTGAAAGAAAAAGTGTCATGATTTCGCGACATGTTGCAAGAGAGAGAGTCCGAGAGAAAAAGTGTCACGATATCGTGATATGTCACGTTTTCGCGACCTAAAGGAAAGATAAAGCGCTAAGGAGAAAAAGTGTCATGATATCGTGACACTTTTACATTCGTAAAGCATATATACATACATATAAAACTTCAAGAAGACATGATAAGTCTATGGTGGAGAAGTTTCTCGAATTCATTTTTGTAGAGCAAAAAAAAGCTATTTTAAAATGGCCTATCTACTATATACATCCACATTTAATGGGAGCAGTTGCACTCCCACTTAATCACAACTGCTACTAACATCAATTATACCCAAGTTGTCTCATTGATAAACAAAATTCTTCTTTCCCAATGGTTTGGTAAATATTTCTGCATATTGATCTTCAGACCTGTAATGTTCCAAAAGAATTTCTCCAGCATTGATCACCTCCCTAATAAAATGATACCTTGTATCTATATGCTTAGTTCTCTTGTGAAAAAATGAATTTTTGGATAGAGCTATTGTAAACTTCATGTCACAAAAAATTCTTGTTAGTTCTTCTTGCTTGTGTCCCAAATCCTTTAACATCCTTCTCATCCATATTTCTTGATAAGCTATACCTGTAGCTACCACATACTAAACTGCAGCTGTAGAAATAGAAACAATTGGTTGTTTTTTGAAGCCCATGAAACAACCTTTGATCCAAGATGAAATACATATCCTGATGTAATTTTCCTATCATCTACACTATTTTCTCAGTCATTGTCTGTATATCCAATCAGCTTGAACTCATTAGTCTTACTATAAAAAATACCATATTCTTTTTTTCTATTAACGTATCTTAAGATCCTTTTGGTAGCTTGCAAGTGTGTAGTATTTGGAGTCTCCATAAACCTTGAAATTAGACTCATAATATACATTATATTAGGCCTTGTGGCTATCAAGTACATCAAACTTCCTATGATGCTCTTGTATAAAGTTGGACTTACATTTTTGCTCCAATATTCCTTTTTCAATTTTAGTACCATAGCTATTGGAGATAGAGTAGGCTTGCAACTTTCCATTTTGAATATCTTCAAGATATTCATTGCATACTTTGATTGTAAAATAAAAATACCGTGTTCTATTTACGACACTTCTATACCTATAAAATAGCTTAATAGCCTTAAGTATATCATGTCAAATTCATTGTTCATAACCTCTTTGAAATTATTTATGAAATAATTATCATTTCCTATAAATATTAGATCATCTACATACAAAACAACAATCAAAATCTTACCATTACTTACTTTAATGTAAAGGGTAGGCTCACCATCGCTTTTACAAAAATTATAGCTCAAAATATAAGAGTCTATTCTTTTGTACCAAGCTCTTGGAGCTTGCTTGAGTCCATAGGGTGCATTGTTCAACCTATAAACTTTGTATTCTTATCTAGGAACTTCATAACAAGGTGGTTGTTCCACATACATTTCGTCTTTCAATACTCCATTTAAAAATACTGAATTTACATCTATTTGATATTCTTTCCATCCATATTGAGCTGCTATTACTAAAACTATCCTCACAGTTTCCATTCTTGCATTTGGAGTAAATATTTCATCATAATCATTTCCTTGCTGATATTTGTATCCCTTAAATACTAGTCTTGCTTTATGTCTTTCAATTTTTCCTTCAGCATTGTATTTGGTCTCATAGACCCACTTTACACCTATGACATATTTTCCTTGTGGAAGAATCACTAATTCCCATGTATCATTCTTTTCTATAGCTTCAATTTCTTCATCCATGGTTGCTATCCATTTTATTCCTTAATTGCATATTCAAGATGAATTGGATCATCTAATGGTGTATATAAAGCAAATAGAGAATTCTGACCTGCATTATTTTCACCTTCTTCTTACTGATAAATATGATTTAGACTTCTAAATTTTTGCCTCCTTAAGCTTGACAAAGTTTGTTTTAAAGAATCACTTGAAATTGCACTTGTAGATGGACCTGTTGGTGTTTGATGTGCACTTGGAGGATTACTTTCTTGAATTTGTGAGGCTATCCTTGTGCTTGTTGAAGGTGTTACTTGAGGACCACTTTGTTGAGCTTGAACGGGTGTGGGAGGAGACACAATTGAAGGAGTATTTATTGGTATTAAATATTCTTCATCTTCTTATGATGAATTTGCAATAACTTTTACTATTTTTTTCAAACTTCCATCCCATGCTTCCTCTTCTATAAATTACACATCCATATTGATTATGATTTTATTGGTTATTAGATTGAATAATTTGTATACTTTTGATTCTTTACTATATCCCACAAATATGTATCTTTCTCTTTTGTTGTCAAACTTCTTTCTCAACTCATCCAGGATATGTGCATAAGACACACATCCAAATACTCTCATGTGAGAAATACTATGCTTTCTTCTACTCCATGCTTCTTCTTAAATCATATTTTTTATACTCTTTGTTAGGCATCTATTCATAATATAGATTTCACATTATACTATTGTTGCCCAATATTCATTTGGCAAATGCTTTGCTTTCAGCATGCTCCTAGCTATTTCCATGATCGTTCTATTTTTCCTTTCAGCTACACCATTTTTTTGAGGAGTGTACCTTGCTATAATTTTTTTTTGGATTCTATTATGCTTGCAAAAACTTAGAAATTTATTTGAAATGTATTCAAAATCTCTATCCATTATCAATGCTTAGATATAATGCCCAATTTGCTTCTCAACAAGAGCCTTGAATTGATGAAAATACTCAAAAAATTCATCCTTATGTCTTAGAAAGTAGACCCATGTTCTTCTTGTGTAGTCATATATGAATTTCAAGAAGTAATTTATTCCACTAAATGAGGATGTTTACATTTTACCATAAAATATGAGTGAATTATCTCCAAAGGTGTTTTTTCTCTAATTGAATTTCCTTTTGGAAATGATTTCCTATGTTGTTTTCGCAAGATGCATCCTTCACATACTCTTATTGATTTTTCTATGGGTGGAAAACCCTTTACCATTAATTTCCTATGTTGTAGGCTTAAAACTCCAAAGTTAAGATGTCAAAATATTAGATGCCACAACCAATTTTCATCATTTATTTCAGCTTGAAGAATAGTTTGAGTGAGTGATGCAGTTTTTTATTCCACTTGTGGGTTCATCAAATCATGTGTTATATTTAGGAGAAACATTATATTGCTTGTCATTTGAACATTTGTTATAAGTTGATTACTAGGAAATTTATCTAAGATTATACATTCCTTGTTTTTAAAATAAACTCTATAACCCTTTTGAACAAGTTATCTAATACTCATAAAATTGTGTTTCAAGCCTACAACAAAATACACATCTGATATATGCTTATTCTCCTCCTTATTTGTTAGAATATTGATGTTTCCTTTTTCCATGACTAAAACTTTGTGGTTATTTCCTAATATAATATTCAATTTTACATTCTCATCTATATTTAGAATTATTTCTTTGTTTCCTGACATATGATTGCTACAACCTGAGTCTAAAAACCACACATCCTTTTGATTCTCTTGCACTACATTACATACTAAAAGTATACTATCCTGGTTTTGTTCTCTTGTGAAGTTTACATTTTGTTTGCTAATATCATATTGCTTCTTCCTACATTAATTTTTATAATGCCCATACTTTTTACAATAATAACATTGAACTTAGAATTTATCACACCTTTGTACTTGAGCTTGATTCTAGCTCAAAAGCTAGCTTGGATCTTGGATGCTACCTCTTCGACTTGAGCTTGATGGGCTATCTCTTCCTCCTATAGATGAATTCCTTCCTCTACCTCAAAAATTTTATCTTCCTCTACCTCTTCCTCTTCCAAGAATAATTGTAGCTTGTATTTTTAAAGTATTCTCTAATGAAGTATTTCTAGATCTAATCAACCAATGTTGATTTAAAACTAGAGATGCATGAAGTTCATCAACAAAATAGTGTACCAAATTCTTTGTTTCCTCTATGGCTACCACAAGAGAGTCAAATTTTGTAGGTAAAATTCTTAGAATATTATCAACAACTCTTCTATCCTCAATAGTCTCTCCATGAGATCTAATTTGGTTTATAAGACAATTAAATTGAGTGAAAAATGAATCTATTGATTCAGACTCCATATATATTTTTTCAAAATTCCTTCTCAATATTAGTAGCTTTGTTGTCTTCACCTTATCTAAAACTTGATATGCTATCTGTAAAATATCCCATGCTTTTTTGGACTTCATTGTTGATTGAATCCTTGGAAAATACTTTTTTCCACTCCTTGAAATATATATAAGAGGGCTTTGGAGTCCTTTTTATTATCCTTAAATTTATCTTTCTCTTCTTGTGTTAATGCATTGTATGTTATAGCATCTACAGGTTCAAGGAAGCCATTCTTCACAAGATCCCATATATCTTGAGAATAAAATAATACTTTCATTGTGATTGACCAATATTCATAATTCTTACCATTGGATTGGGGAATTTGGGGATTTTTCAAGCTTACACTTGGAGCTACCATTTTGGCCTTTGAAATATTTACTCTGAAATTCTTGTGCTCTCAAAAGTATTTAGCTTTGAAGCCCTTTAACTCCTTTGAAATCTTCTCTTCATGGACTAAAATTTTCAAGTGCTTTTGTTATGGTAGATTTCACTTATGACCTCCATTTGACCTCCAAATTTGGTATGGACTATAAAAACTGCAGACCATGCAGTTTCTCCTTTCACTAATATGAGTATGCAGGTAGCACTCTTCATTGTGTGCTTTCTTACTAAATATAGACTTCATCTTATATCTCCTCACGTGAAGTCTCACACATTGTATCGTTATCCTTCACATGTGCACATAAACAACTCTTTTGGTACATATATATACACTTTAAAACTTCCACAACCTCTTCTTAGCTCATTTTATTCACATGGCGAGAGAGGAATTTTTAGCTCTGATACCACTTTGTAGGTTGCTACACTTTCAAAACAAGCTTGTAGCTACTATTTATGATTTTCTATTGTCTTCCAAAGAATTACAAAACCTGCACAAATAAATATACATATACCAGACATAGGTATAAATGAACAAAGCGGTTTTATAAATAACAAAGAAAAAGATGGGAAGTAAAAAGGAATCGCAAACTAGCTACTTCTAATTGAAGAAATTTCATTCTATTATCTAAAAAGAGAATTGTATATTACATTCCTTAAGCATATATACATACATAGGAAACTTTGAGATGATAGGAGAATTCTATGGTGGAGAAGCTTCTCGAATTTATTTTCATAGAGAAAAAAATGGCTATTTTAAAATGGCATGTCTACTATATACATCCGTAATTAATGGGGGGTATTGGGGTTATTTTCAAACATGTGGTAGAGCAAAAAATAGCTATTTTAAAGTGACCTATCTAATATATACATCCGCATTTTATGGGAGCAGTTGGGATTATTTTCCAACATGCGGTAGAGCAAAAAATGGCTATTTTAAAATGTCCTATCTACTATATACATCCACATTTAATGGGGGTAGTTGGGATTATTTTCCAACATGGGGTTTATGTAATTTTTATAATAAGTTATATAGGATTGAATAGATCTTATATTTATTACATTGCAATCACAAATTGGTATTACAACAACTTGACATGCATTACTTAACAAAACTACATCTTAAAAATTGAGGATTCTTACCCATTAAACTAATGTCATTTGATATTAAGTTTTGTAAAATTATTAATGATATAATTTAAAGAATATAAAAATTTAAAATATTTGAATTGACATATTATATAAATATTTTAAGTACCAATTGTAATTGTTAAATATAAATATTCTTTATCATATTTTTGTCTGATGCAAATTTATAAATATTTTTTTTCATAGTATTAAATTATTATGTTTTAGTTCAAAATAATAATATTATAAGATGTTATTTAAAAAAAATGGTTCTTATAAAATCCTATAAATAGTGTCAAGCTTTAATTATATCTATTACATAGCTAATATCATTATTTTCTTAAATGAAAGTGTATTAACCAACATATATGGGATTCAAAACTTGGACTCCATAAACATTGACGAATTTAATTGGTCTAACTAATGTCATTTGATTTTTTATACAACTATATTTTTAATAGATAGGGTTATTAATGAATTTTATGAAATAACACATCATTAATTAGATGTATATTTTAATTTTTCATAGTATTTAATTATAATTGATTTTAATTAAAAAATCCAAAATAATATATATAATGATTAAAATTATCCTTTATCATGGTATAAATTTAAATTTAAGATTATTATACATTATAAAATTTGATATAGCTAAACAAACAAAGGTGCTTGTCAAGTTTTTATAGTTTAACTTTAAATTTAAATCGAATAAAAGCATAGTTATTTACTTTTTTAAGTTTCCACTAATATTATTCTTAGTTGTTTAAATTCTTGCTAGCTACTTTAGTTAAAATATACCAATATCTTGGAAGGAACCTTTTTTAATTTATTTTTAAAAGTCTAGGTTTGACATTAAACTATAAATATAAGAGACTAATTTTACAAGAAACACAAAAATTACATGGAGACATAAATAGTATCCATTTAAAATAAATATATAAAATTAAGATAAATTTTTCATATAGTTTTTAATTGGTTATATGGGTTTGAAATGGTATCATTTATATTACATACATCACCATGTTATCTTGATATTTCATTAAATCATTTAAATAGTATTAATATTGGAAATTTGTTTTTTAAATCTAGATTTTAAACCATTTCAACTAATTAAATGTGATATATGATTTTTATAAATTATTATAGGTAATATTTTAGTTTTGTTTTTATTATTATGGTAAATGAAAGGGTTTTGAAAGGGCCCCAAACCTTTGATATTTGTTGAAGAGAAAAATCACTTCCAACATCTACATATTACAAAATATGGTCTAAAAGGAGTATGTTGCATACTTAGATACAATAAATTTGATTCAACTCTACCCCTTGGGGATTCAACATTTCTTAAGTTTAATCTATTTGATTTTCTTAGAATTTTAGAAGCTTTAATAAATTATTTATTAGTTTCAAATCATATATCTAATTCAATATTTCTTTAGGACATTAGAAGCTTCTATCTAGTATTCATTCAATATGTAACCTTTTTTAATCAACTTGTAAATCTAAGTTTAGTTTCCTTGAGAATTGGTCCCATGTTAATAGATCTTTTGCAATGTCTAATTTTCCTAAGGCTTTGAAATTACTAACTTAGCAAAATTAGAAGTGTTTTCCTCTTATATATTTATAATAATAAAATCCTCTAAGAAAAAATCATTGTATACCTTAGATCCATCCATATAAACCCCCATGGTAGCTATAACATCAACCACAAGAATGGCTTCCTTATAGATGTGTTGGATAACAAATACTTCCATGCCTTATAGTATATTCATTGCATATTAAATAATATTTTTAATATTTCAACTAATTGTTTCCTTGGCATTCAAACTATTTGTTGAGCAAGGTGCAACAACGATATTGTCATTGTTGTCAACACGATCGGATAGATCTATTGATGCAAGTGGACGGGAAGTTTAAAAGCTATTCAGATGCAGAAGATAGGAGTTCAAAGGTCATTCGGAGTATGTATAGTGAGTTTCCAAGAAGACCGAAGTGCCCCAGTTGCAAAAGATCAAAGAAAAAGACAAGTAAGAAAAGTGTCACGATATCATGACATAAACAGCAGGCAAGAAAAGCTGTCATGATTTCATGACATGTTAGAAGAGAGAGAAGAAGAAATAAAAGCTGTCATGATTTCGCGACATGTTAGAAGAGAGAGAAGAAGAAAGAAAAAGCATCACGATTTTGTGACATGTTAGAAAGAGAGAAGAAGAAAGAAAAGCTGTCATGATTTCACAACATGTTAGAAGAGAGAGAAGAAGAAAGAAAAACTGTCACAATTTCGTGACATGTTGGAAGAGAGAGAAGAAGAAAGAAAAACTATCACGATTTTGTGACATGTCAGAGGAGAGAGAAGAAGAACAAAAAAGTGTCGCGATTTCACAACATATTGCAAGGAAGGTTGTACGGACGAAAAAGTGTCGCGATTTCGTGACATATTGCAAGGAAGGTTGTATGGACGAAAAAGTGTCACGATTTCATGACATATTGCAAGGAAGGTTTTACGAATGAAAAAGTGTCGCGATTTCGTGACATATTGCAAGGAAGGTTGTACGGACGAAAAAGTGTCAAGATTTCGTGACATGTTGCAGGAAAGAGAGTCTGAAAGAAAAAGTGTCATGATTTCGCGACATGTTGCAAGAGAGAGAGTCCGAGAGAAAAAGTGTCACGATATCGTGATATGTCACGTTTTCGCGACCTAAAGGCAAGATAAAGCGCTAAGGAGAAAAAGTGTCATGATATCATGACACTTTTACATTCGTAAAGCATATATACATACATAGAAAACTTTGAGAAGACATGATAAGTCTATGGTGGAGAAGTTTCTCGAATTCATTTTTGTAGAGCAAAAAAAAGCTATTTTTAAATGGCCTATCTACTATATACATCCACATTTAATGGGAGCAGTTGCACTCCCACTTAATCACAACTGCTACTAACATCCATGATGCCCAAGTTGTCTCATTGATAAACAAAATTCTTCTTTCCCAATGGTTTGGTAAAGATTTCTGCATATTGATCTTAAGACTTACAATATTCCAAAATAATTTCCTTAGCATTGATCAGCTCCCTAATGAAATGATACCTTGTATCTATATGCTTAGTTCTCTTGTGAAAAAATGAATTTTTGGATAGAGCTATTGTAGACTTCTTGTCACAAAAATTTCTTGTTAGTTCTTCTTGCTTGTGTCCCAAATCCTTTAACATCCTTCTCATCCATATTTCTTGATAAGCTATACCTGTAGCTACCACATACTAAACTGCAGTTATAGAAAGAGAAACAATTGGTTGTTTTTTGAAGCCCATGAAACAACCTTTGATCCAAGATGAAATACATATCCTGATGTAATTTTCCTATCATCTACACTATCTTCTCAGTCATTGTCTGTATATCCAATCAGCTTGAACTCATTAGTCTTACTATAAAAAATACCATATTCCTTTTTTCTATTAACGTATCTTAAGATCCTTTTGGTAGCTTGCAAGTGTGTAGTATTTGGAGTCTCCATAAACCTTGAAATTAGACTCATAATATACATTATATTAGGCCTTGTGGCTATCAAGTACATCAAACTTCCTATGATGCTCTTGTATAAAGTTGGACTTACATTTTTGCTCCAATATTCCTTTTTCAGTTTTATTTCCATAGTTATTGGAGATAGAGTAGGCTTGCAACTTTCCATTTTGAATATCTCCAAGATATTCATTGCATACTTTGATTGTAAAATAAAAATACCATGTTCTATTTACGACACTTCTATACCTATAAAATACCTTAATAGCCTTAAGTATATCATGTCAAATTCATTGTTCATAACCTCTTTGAAATTATTTATGAAATAATTATCATTTCCTATAAATATTAGATCATCTACATACAAAACAACAATCAAAATCTTACCATTACTTACTTTAATGTAAAGGGTAGGCTCACCATCGCTTTTACAAAAATTATAGCTCAAAATATAAGAGTCTATTCTTTTGTACCAAGCTCTTGGAGCTTGCTTGATTCCATAGGGTGCATTGTTCAACCTATATACTTTGTCTTCTTATCTAGGAACTTCATAACAAGGTGGTTGTTCCACATACATTTCGTCTTTCAATACTCCATTTAAAAATACTGAATTTACATCCATTTGATATACTTTCCATCCATATTGAGCTGCTATTGCTAAAACTATCCTCACAGTTTCCATTCTTGCAATTGGAGTAAATATTTCATCATAATCATTTCCTTGCTGCTATTTGTATCCCTTAAATACTAGTATTGCTTTATGTCTTTCAATTTTTCCTTCAGCATTGTATTTGGTCTCATAGACCCACTTTACACCTATGAAATATTTTCCTTGTGGAAGACTCACTAATTCCCATGTATCATTCTTTTCTATAGCTTCTATTTCTTCATCCATGGTTGCTATCCATTTTATTCCTTAATTGCATCTTCAAGATGAATTGGATCATCTAATGGTGTATATAAAGCAAATAGAGAATTCTGACCTGCATTATTTTCACCTTCTTCTTACTGATAAATATGATTTAGACTTCTAAATTTTTGCCTCCTTAAGCTTGACAAAGTTTGTTTTAAAGAATCACTTGAAATTGCACTTGTAGATGGACCTGTTGGTGTTTGATGTGCACTTGGAGGATTACTTTCTTGAATTTGTGAGGCTATCCTTGTGCTTGTTGAAGGTGTTACTTGAGGATCACTTTGTTGAGCTTGAACGGGTGTGGGAGGAGACACAATTGAAGGAGTATTTATTGGTATTAAATATTCTTCATCTTCTTATGATGAATTTGCAATAACTTTTACTATTTTTTTCAAACTTCCATCCCATGCTTCCTCTTCTATAAATTACACATCCATATTGATTATGATTTTATTGGTTATTAGATTGAATAATTTGTATACTTTTGATTCTTTACTATATCCCACAAATATGCATCTTTCTCCTTTGTTGTCTAACTTCTTTCTCAACTCATCCAGGATATGTGCATAAGCCACACATCCAAATACTCTCATGTGAGAAATACTATGCTTTCTTCTACTCCATGCTTCTTCTTAAATCATATTTTTTATACTCTTTGTTAGGAATCTATTCATAATATAGATTTCACATTATACTATTGTTGCCCAATATTCGTTTGGCAAATGCTTTGCTTTCAGCATACTCCTAGCTATTTCCATGATCATTCTATTTTTCCTTTCAGCTACACCATTTTTTTGAGGAGTGTACCTTGCTATAAATTGTTTGTGGATTCTATTATGCTTGCAAAAACTTAGAAATTTATTTGAAATGTATTCAAAATCTCTATCCATTATCAATGCTTAGATATAATGCCCAATTTGCTTCTCAACAAGAGCCTTGAATTGACGAAAATACTCAAAAAATTCATCCTTATGCCTTAGAAAGTAGACCCATGTTCTTCTTGTGTAGTCATATATGAATTTCAAGAAGTAATTTATTCCACTAAATGAGGATGTTTACATTTTACCATAAAATATGAGTGAATTATCTCCAAAGGTGTTTTTTCTCTAATTGAATTTCCTTTTGGAAATAATTTCCTATGTTGTTTTCCCAAGATGCATCCTTCACATACTCTTATTGATTTTTCTATGGGTGGAAAACCCTTTACCATTAATTTCCTATGTTGTAGGCTTAAAACTCCAAAGTTAAGATGTCAAAATATTAGATGCCACAACCAATTTTCATCCTTTATTTCAGCTTGAAGAATAGTTTGAGTGAGTGATGCAATTTTTTATTCCACTTGTGGGTTCATCAAATCATGTGTTATATTTAGGAGAAACATTCTATTGCTTGTCATTTGAACATTTGTTATAAGTTGATTACTAGGAAATTTATCTAAGATTATACATTCCTTGTTTTTAAAATAAACTCTATAACCCTTTTGAACAAGTTATCTAATACTCATAAAATTGTGTTTCAAGCCTACAACAAAATACACATCTCATATATGCTTATTCTCCTCCTTATTGGTTAGAATATTGATGTTTCCTTTTTCCATGACTAAAAATTTGTGGTTATTTCCTAATATAATATTCAATTTTACATTCTCATCTAGATTTAGAATTATTTCTTTGTTTCCTGACATATGATTGCTACAACCTGAGTCTAAAAACCACACATCCTTTTGATTCTCTTGCACTACATTACATACTAAAAGTATACTATCCTGGTTTTGTTCTCTTGTGAAGTTTGCATTTTGTTTGATAATATCATATTGCTTCTTCCTACATTCATTTTTATAATGCCCATACTTTTTACAATAATAACATTGAACTTAACATTTATCACACCTTTGTACTTGAGCTTGATTCTAGCTCAAAAGCTGGCTTGGATCTTGGCTGCTACCTCTTCGACTTGAGCTTGATGGGTTGTCTCTTCCTCCTATAGATGAATTCCTTCCTCTACCTCAAAAATTTTATCTTCCTCTACCTCTTCCTCTTCCAAGAATAATTTTAGCTTGTATTTTTAAAGTATGCTCTAATGAAGTATTTCTAGACCTAATCAACCAATGTTGATTTAAAACTAGAGATGCATGAAGTTCATCAACAAAATAGTGTACCAAATTCTTTGTTTCCTCTATGGCTACCACAAGAGAGTCAAATTTTGTAGATAAAATTCTCATAATATTATCAACAACTCTTCTATCCTCAATAGTCTCTCCATGAGATCTAATTTGGTTTACAAGACCAATAAATTGAGTGAAAAATGAATCTACTAATTCAGACTCCATATATATTTTTTCAAAATCCCTTCTCAATATTAGTAGCTTTGTTGTCTTCACCTTATCTAAAACTTGATATGCTATCTGTAAAATATCCCATGCTTTTTTGGACTTCATTGTTGATTGAATCCTTGGAAAATACTTTTTTCCACTCCTTAAAATATATATAAGAGGGCTTTGGAGTCCTTCTTTTTATTATCATTAAATTTATCTTTCTCTTCTTGTGTTAATGCATTGTATGTTATAGCATCTACAGGTTCAAGGAAGCCATTCTTCACAAGATCCCATATATCTTGAGAATAAAATAATACTTTCATTGTGATTGACCAATATTCATAATTCTTACTATTGGATTGGGGAATTTGGGGATTTTTCAAGCTTACGCTTGGAGCTACCATTTTGGCCTTTGAAATATTTACTCTGAAATTCTTGTGCTCTCAAAAGTATTTAGCTTTGAAGCCCTTTAACTCCTTCGAAATCTTCTCTTCATGGACTAAAATTTTCAAGTGCTTTTGTTATGGCAGATTTCACTTATGACCTCCATTTGACCTCCAACTTTGGTATGGACTATAAAAACTGCTGACCATGCAGTTTCTCCTTTCACTAATATGAGTTTGCAGGTAGCACTCTTCATTGTGTGCTTTCTTACTAAATATAGACTTCATCTTATATCTCCTCACGTGCAGTCTCACGCATCGTATCGTTCTCCTTCACATGTGCACATAAACAACTCTTTTGGTACATATATATGCACTTAAAAACTTCCACGACCTCTTCTTAGCTCATTTTATTCACATGGCAAGAGAGGAATTTTTAGCTCTGATACCACTTTGTAGGTTGCTAAACTTTCAAAAAAAGCTTGTAGCTACTATTTATGATTTTCTATTGTCTTCCGTAGAATTACAAAACCTGCACAAATAAATATACATATACCAAACAAAGGTATAAATGAACAAAGCGGTTTTATAAATAACAAAGAAAAATAGGGGAAGTAAAAAGGAATCGTAAACTAGCTACTTCTAATTCAAGAAATTTCATTCTATTATCTAAAAAGAGAATTGTATATTACATTCCTGAAGCATATATACATACATAGAAAACTTTGAGATGATAGGAGAATTCTATGGTGGAGAAGCTTCTCGAATTTATTTTCATAGAGAAAAAAATGGCTATTTTAAAATGGCATGTCTACTATATACATCCGTAATTAATGGGGGATATTGGGGTTATTTTCAAACATGTGGTAGAGCAAAAAATAGCTATTTTAAAATGACCTATCTAATATATACATCCGCAATTTATGGGAGCAGTTGGGATTATTTTCCAACATGCGGTAGAGCAAAAAATGGCTATTTTAAAATGTCCTATCTACTATATACATCCACATTTAATGGGGGTAGTTGGGATTATTTTCCAACATGGGGTTTATGTAATTTTTATAATAAGTTATATAGGATTGAATAGATCTTATATTTATTACATTGCAATCACAAATTGGTATTACAACAACTTGACATGCATTACTTAACAAAACTACATCTTAAAAATTGAGGAATCTTACCCATTAAACTAATGTCATTTGATATTAAGTTTTGTAAAATTATTAATGATATAATTTAAAGAATATAAAAATTTAAAATATTTGAATTGACATATTACATAACTATTTTAAGTACCAATTGTAATTGTTAAATATAAATATTCTTTATCATATTTTTGTTTGATGCAAATTTATAAATCTTTTTTTTCATAGTATTAAATTATTATGTTTTAGTTCAAAATAATAATATTATAAGATGTTATTTAAAAAAAATGGTTCTTATAAAATCCTATAAATAGTGTCAAGCTTTAATTAGATCTATTACATAGCTAATATCATTATTTTCTTAAATGAAAGTGTATTAACCAACGTATATGGGATTCAAAACTTGGACTCCATAAACATTGACGAATTTAATTGGTCTAACTAATGTCATTTGATTTTTTATACAACTATATTTTTAATAGATAGGGTTATTAATGAAGTTTATGAAATAACACATCATTAATTAGATGTATATTTTAATTTTTCATAGTATTTAATTATAATTGATTTTAATTAAAAAATCCAAAATAATATATATAATGATTAAAATTATCCTTTATCATGGTATAACTTTAAATTTAAGATTATTATACATCATAAAATTTGATATAGCTAAACAAACAAAGGTGCTTGTCAAGTTTTTATAGTTTAACTTTAAATTTAAATCGAATAAAAACATAGTTATTTACTTTTTTAAGTTTCCACTAATATTATTCTTACTTGTTTAAATTCTTGCTAGCTACTTTAGTTAAAATATACCAATATCTTGGAAGGACCCTTTTTTAATTGATTTTTAAAAGTCTAGGTTTGACATTAAACTATAAATATAAGAGACTAATTTTACAAGAAACACAAAAATTACATGGAGACATAAATAGTATCCATTTAAAATAAATATATAAAATTAAGATAAAATTTTCATATAGTTTTTAATTGGTTATATGGGTTTGAAATGGTATCATTTATATTACATACGTCACCATGTTATCTTGATATTTCATTAAATCATTTAAATAGTATTAATATTGGAAATTTGTTTTTTAAATCTAGATTTTAAACCATTTCAACTAATTAAATGTGATATATGATTTTTATAAATTATTACAGTAATATTTTAGTTTTGTTTTTATTATTATGGTAAATGAAAGGGTTTTGAAAGGGACCCAAGCCTTTGATATTTGTTGAAGAGAAAAATCACTTCCAACATCTACATATTATAAAATATGGTCTAAAAGGAGTATGTTGCATACTTAGATACAATAAATTTGATTCAAATCTACCCCTTGGGGATTCAACATTTCTTAAGTTTAATCTATTTGATTTTCTTAGAATCTTTAGAAGCTTTAATAAATTATTTATTAGTTTCAAATCATATATCTAATTCAATATTTCTTTAGGACATTAGAAGCTTCTATCTAGTCTTCATTCAATATGTAACCTTTTTTAATCAACTTCTAAATCTAAGTTTAGTTTCCTTGAGAATTGGTCCCATGTTAATAGATCTTTTGCAATGTCTAATTTTCCTAAGGCTTTGAAATTACTAACTTAGCAACATTAGAAGTGTTTTCCTCTTATATATTTATAATAATAAAATCCTCTAAGAAAAAATCATTGTATACCTTAGATCCATCCATATAAACCCCCATGGTAGCTATAACATCAACCACAAGAATGGCTTCCTTATAGATGTGTTGGATAACAAATACTTCCATGCCTTATAGTATATTCATTGCAACTTAAATAATATTTTTAATATTTCAACTAATTGTTTCCTTGGCATTCAAACTATTTGTTGAGCAAGGTGCAGCAACAGTATTGTCATTGTTGTCAACACAGTCAGATAGATCTGTTGATGCAAGTGGACAGGAAGTTTAAAAGCTATTCAGATGCAGAAGACAGGAGTTCAAAGGTCATTCAGAGTATGTACAGTGAGTTTCCAAGAAGACCGAAGTGCCCCAGTTGCAAAAGATCAAAGAAAAAGACAAGTAAGAAAAGTGTCACGATATCGCGACATAAACAGTAGGCAAGAAAACTGTCACGATTTCGTGACATGTTAGAAGAGAGAGAAGAAGAAAGAAAAATTGTCATGATTTCATGACATGTTAGAAGAGAGAGAAGAAGAAAGAAAAACTATCGCGATTTCATGACATGTTAGAAGAGAGAGAAGAAGAAAGAAAAACTGTCACGATTTCGCGACATGTTGGAAGAGAGAAGAAGAAAGAAAAATTGTCACGATTTCGTGACATGTTGGAAGAGAGAGAAGAAGAAAGAAAAACTGTCACGATTTCGTGACATGTCGGAGGAGAGAGAAGAAGAACGAAAAAGTGTCGCGATTTCGCGACATATTGCAAGGAAGGTTGTACGGACGAAAAAGTGTCACGATTTTGTGACATATTGCAAGGAAGGTTGTACGAATGAAAAAGTGTCACGATTTCGTGACATATTGCAAGGAAGGTTGTACGGACGAAAAAGTGTCGCGATTTTGCGAAATATTGCAAGGAAGGTTGTACGGACGAAAAAGTGTCACGATTTCATGACATGTTGCAGGAGAGAGAGTTCAAAAGAAAAAGTGTCGTGATTTCGTGACATGTTGCACGAGAGAGAGTCCGAGAGAAAAAGTGTCGCGATATCGTGACATGTCGTATTTTCATGACCCAAAGGCAAGTAAAAGCGCTAAGGAGAAAAAGTGTCGCGATATCGTGACATGTCGCGTTTTCATGACCCAAAGGCAAGATAAAGCGCTAAGGAGAAAAAGTGTCGTGATATCGTGACATGTCGCATTTTCATGACTAAAGGAGGAGAGAGAAAGTAAGAAGGCAGAAGTGTCACGATTTCGTGACAAAAGTAAAGAAGAAGAGAATGAAAGAAAAAGTGTAGTGATATCGCTACATGTTGTATTCTCGCGGGCCAAAGCTAAGAGAAAGCGTATGAAAGAAAAAGTGTAGCGATATCGCTACATGTTGTATTTTCGTGGGCCAAAGCAAAGAGCAAGAGGAGAGAGAAAATAGTATCGTGATATCACGACATGTTGTATTTTTTGTGGGCCAAAGCAAAGAGACAGAGGAGAGAGAAAATAGTGTCGCGATATCGTGACATGTTGTGTTTTCATGGGTTGAAGCCAAGAAGGATAGCAAGGAGGCGAAAGTGTCATGATATCGTGACATGTTGTGTTTTCATGGGTGCAAGTCCGAGAAGAGGACAAAGAGGCAGAAGTGTCACGATTTTGTGACAGGTCACTTTGGCACGAGCAAAGAAGAGAACCTAGTCGAAATAAGATATGTGATAGTTAACTGGAGTTATACGACAGTTACAGGTGTAGTTGTAGAAGAAATTCATGCAGATAAAATAAGAAGAGATAATTGAAGTCATGACGTCAGTTACAGGTGCAGTTACAGTGAAAATGCATGCATGCATAGAAAAGAAAGCGAACAGTCACTAAGGAGAATACGAATAGTCATGACCAAGAAGACGAACAGTCATGGTAAAGGTATATGTGTCAATTCGTTGCATGTAACGTAATGCCTACTCTATATATACAAAAGGAGTTACATATAAAAGGCGTTACAATTGACAAGTGGTAGATAAGAATATGAAAGAAACAGTTACAATTGACAAGTGGCGTATGAGAAATGAAAGAAGGAGTTATAACTGGAGTTACAAAGTGAAAGGATTATTATAAAAGGAGGTCTACATGGAGAATTACGTGTGGCTGATATAGAGTGTGAGTGCGCTGCTGAAAGAGAGCGAAAGCGCTGCTCAAACTAGAGTGAAAGTGCTACAAGAAGAGGGCTGGAAGAGTGTCGTAAGAGGGCGTTAAGCAGAGTCGTGAGAGCCATAAGAGTGCAGTAAGAAGTGCAGCAAGAGGGCTATAAGAAGGCCATAAAAGTGTAGCAAGCAGAGCCATAGGTATGTGTTGTGTGAACTATGGGCAATGTTGAGTGAGCAATAGACCAGTCAGGGTCTTGTAAAAGTGAAGGCATTTATATGTCAATATTCAAATTTTAGAATTGAAGTCCAAGTTGGTGCTTGGAATCAGGGGTTGGTGCTCCTTCCAGTTGGTGTTGTAAATCAGGGGTTGGTGCTCCTTTTTGTTGGTGCAGATAAATCAGGGGTTGGTGCTCCTTCCAGTTGGTGTTGGTAAATCGGGGGTTGGTGCTCCTTCCAGTTGGTGCTGGTAAATTGATTGTAAAGTTGTTGCTTTGCAAAGGCTAGATTTGGATGGGAGTCCAAACAGTCTATTTTTGAGGAGTAGCCAAAACTGGTGAACCTCGGTACATTTTGTGTTGTGTGATGCTCTCTCGTTATATTTGCTTTATGTGGTTTTAAGCTTTCATTGTTTTGGCTTTAAGAGTTGAAGTTTTAAGTTTTAAAGAGCCACACTGATTCACCCCCCCTCTCAGTGTCATTGTGAGATTAACAATTGAATTGGTATCAGAGCCAGTTTCCCTTATCAGGCTAAATCAGCTAGGGTTGATCTTGGATTAGTATGCAATGGCAGGTGGTGAAGGCTTCTCATCAAACAAAGCACCATTGTTGGATGGAACTAATTACTCATTTTGGAAACTCAGGATGTAGACATATCTTTGTGCTTTGGGATACGACATTTGGGATTCAGTAGACAATGGATACACAATACCCACCACTCCTCCAACCGATGCTGTCGATAAGAAACTATTTGAGAATAACTCTAAAGCAAAGAATGCTATCATGTGCGGTTTAGTGGACAACGAACTGTTAAAAATTATGAGTTGTAAAATGGCAAAAGACATATGGGACAAACTAAAGAGCATTCATGAAGGAGATGGCAAGATCAAGGAGGCCAAGTTACAAATGCATCGAGCTCAGTTCAAAGCATTAAAGATGAATGACGATGAGAACATAGAGGCATACATGCTGAGAGTTAATGGAATCATTAATGCGATTAGAGGACTCGACGAGGAAATGGAAGATGAGGTCATCATGAAAAAGGTACTAAGATCTCTTCCCCAAATATTTGATTCTAAAGTTTCAGCAATAGAAGAAGCTAAAGATCTAAATACTTTCAGTATGGATGAGATGCATGGCTCTTTGACTGCATATGAGATGAGAATTGGAAAAACTAAACCCAAAAACAGAGAAGTTTCTTTTAAAGCACATAAAAATATAAAAGCAAAACAAGAATCCGAGGAAGAAGAGACATCAGATGAAACGGAAGCAAACTTTGTTCGAAAACTAATAAGGGGAAAAGGAAAATACAGAGGAAAGCTATCGTTTAAATGTTTCAAGTGTGGAGGCGTTGGGCATGTTGCAGCTAAATGTCCACTTAATGAGAAGGATGAAAGCGATGAAGGATCGCACCAAGAAAGAAGTAACTGGAAGAAAAAGACAAATTTTAGAAAAGGTAACTTCAAGAAGAAAAGTTTCATCTCCAAGAATGTCAGTTCATCAGAAGAAAGCTATAGTGAGGATTTTTAAGAGGAAACAGGTGAAGCTCTTTTCATGGCATTTGAAGAAGAAGAATTAGAAAAGGAAGAAGAAGTGAACTCTGAAGTATGTGGTGAAAACTCTGAGGCTAAAATAGATCTAGAAGGTGAGTTGATCTCTGCACTTGAAGATTTGGGTTTAGAAAGGAAAAAGAACAAAATACTGTCCAAGAAGTTGGAAGAATATGAGGGTGATATTGAAGATCTCTTCTTACAAATTCACAAAGCCAAGAAAATAGAAGAAGCCTTGAAGTCACAGATCAATGAGAAAGAGATTGTTTGCTGCAAACAAGAAAAGGAGATTATGTTATTGAGGAAACAACTAGAAGAGGCCAATACAAATCTCAAATTTGAGAAGAGCACAGAGCTGCTAGATAAAATGATAAGGCAACAAAGAAGCCCCATATGTAAGCTTGGTCTTGGATGTGAAGCTGAACAACCTTCATCTTCTAAAGCTATAGAGAAGAAGAAATTCACTGTTGAAGGATCAAAGCAAGATAAGTCTGAAGCTGAATCTTCAAAAGGAAGAAAATATCAAAGGAGATCTACAGCAAAACAACCACAACAAAAGAGGTTCTATCACTCTCACTCTATTCATAATAATGCTTTTAATGGCTATTGTTTTAGATGCAACCATTATGGTCACAAGGCAATTTATTGTGGATTGAATAATAGATCAAAGAGTTATGCTGGTAGAAATACATCTGTTATTTCGGATGAACACCATGTGCAATGTTTTAAATGTAATGGTCATGGGCACATAGCAAGGTTTTGTCCAAGAACTTTTGTATCTAATCTAAGGCAAGACAGTAGATTTCATCAGACGCAAAGAATGCAACATAGACAGGAAAGAAATCATGTGCATCAAAGAAAGGAAAATAATCATCCATCAAGGATGTACAAGAGACAACCACCCAAGAGAAATGTTCAAGTTCACGAAAAGGTTCAAAATAGGGATGCAGTTGAAAACCTTCAACCTAAGTTCAAGAAATATTGGAGAAAGAAAGAAGAGAGGAAATCGTGTCTCCTTGGACTGAAGGAGATTACTCCTCTATTGCACTAAGCAGCTCCAGGTAGCACATCCTCAAGGGGAGCAATGTTAAAGTTTTATTTTAATGCTCCTATGTATTTGTGTGGTTATCTGAGGATGAAAGGAAAGTAGTCAGGGAGTTGTCGTATTGTTGTCAAAATGTGTTTCAGTTCATGTAGATGTTTGTGGAGATAGTATCAAACTGATGTGCTTCAGCAGAACAACATGGTGAACAACTAAGTTTTTGATGCAGCAGCTGATAGGCATTATTTGAGACAGAACATGCAGCACAGGTCGACGTGTCATGGAAGCATAAGCTGGCAGGTGATTGTGTTGAAGCCTGTAACATTCCCAATCTGCAGATAAAATAGAATCCATGTTGTGAGTGGGAAGGCATGAGTTTCTTAACCAAAAATACAACACATTGTTTGGTATAAGAGAGCATTAATTTTCTCTAAAGAAGTAGCCGTTATCAAAGAGATGCCAGAGTCAAAGCAATCAGTGGCACTAGCACCCAGTTGGTCAAGAGTGCCAAGTGGCACATGCAAGGCAGAGACGTTGAGAGAATAGCGCCTAGGTGGTGAAGCGTCAAGGAGGACAAGATGCCTATGCAACTAAGAAAGTCTTGCATTATTTGAGAAATGCGAGATATTTCCCGAGCAATCCCTTGATCGCAACGAGGAGAAATGCTCCCTAGAATCACATGAAGAACATTCGTCTAAGACATTGAGTAGCCCTGACATATGTCCTAGCAAGAAGCAGAATACCGAGAGTTGATGACAGCGCGCAGATTGAGGTTCCAATGCTAGATGTAACGGTCCACTGTCAATACCTATGTAGGCGACAAAAACATTCATGAAAGCCATTAGAAACTAGAGACATTGAGCTGCACAATGGACGCGAGGCAAATTCGTTAGTCACAGAGGAGGTGGCAGTCAAGAGGCCAAAGAAAATTGTGGAGAGTGCCAATGATAAAGTTGATGAAGTGGATTTGATTTGAGATTGCCATTCATTGTTGAGTTCATGTTGAGTACTACTTGAGCATGATTGATTGAGCCTTTGAGAAGGCCTTTGGGAAATAGTTGTGGTACAGTGTTTGATGCTTACATAGAGTTGGTTGATACATGCTTCGACTAGGGTCTGTGATAAAGGGATGTTCATTGAGGTGATTGGTTGAGTTGAGTTGTGATTGAGATCTGAGAATAGAACATATTGAGTCTCTAACAATTCTTTTTATGATTCTATAAAATCTGGGCAAGTTCTTAGTGAGCCTATTGACAGAGTACAACGGACAGAGTCTCAATGGATAGAGATCTAGCAGCCAACACAGTTGAAGATAGATCTGAGTGTGGGACCACATTCTCAGGGGGAGCATTTATATATTTGATTATCTTTTTGCTCATGTTTGTAATTTTTACTAACAATTGGTATTGCTAACTGTAATAATTTGTGCCTAAGAATGATGTGCATGGACTCAGGGGGAGTCTGCAGTAGCCCTTTGGTATTATTGTCAAAGGGGGAGAAGAATTACAGGAATTACAGGAGGTTGCATGAGTGTTGCCAACAATTCCAAAGGGGGAGATTGTTGAGCAAGGTGCAGCAACAGTATTGTCATTGTTGTCAACACAGTCAGGTAGATCTATTGATGCAAGTGGACAGGAAGTTTAAAAGCTATTCAGATGCAGAAGACAGGAGTTCAAAGGTCATTCAGAGTATGTACAGTGAGTTTCCAAGAAGACCGAAGTGCCCCAGTTGCAAAAGATCAAAGAAAAAGATAAGTAAGAAAAGTGTCGCGATATCGCGACATAAACAACAGGCAAGAAAACTATCAAGATTTCGCGACATGTTAGAAGAGAGAGAAGAAGAAAGAAAAACTGTCACGATTTCATGACATGTTAGAAGAGAGAGAAGAAGAAAGAAAAACTGTCACGATTTTGCAACATGTTAGAAGAGAGAGAAGAAGAAAGAAAAACTGTCACGATTTTACGACATGTTAGAAGAGAGAGAAGAAGAAAGAAAAACTGTCACGATTTCACGACATGTTAGAAGAGAGAGAAGAAGAAAGAAAAACTGTCATGATTTCATGACATGTTGGAAGAGAGAGAAGAAGAAAGAAAAACTATCGTGATTTCGTGACATGTCGGAGGAGAGAGAAGAAGAACGAAAAAGTGTCGCGATTTCATGACATATTGCAAGGAAGGTTGTACGGACAAAAAAGTGTCACGATTTCATGACATATTGCAAGGAAGGTTGTACGGATGAAAAAGTGTCGTGATTTCATGACATATTGTAAGGAAGGTTGTACGGACAAAAAAGTGTCACGATTTCATGACATATTGCAAGGAAGGTTGTACGGATGAAAAAGTGTCACGATTTCGTGACATGTTGCAGGAGAGAGAGTTCGAAAGAAAAAGTGTCACGATTTCACGACATGTTGCAGGAGAGAGAGTCTAAGAGAAAAAGTGTCACGATATCGCGACATGTCGCATTTTTGTGACCCAAAGGCAAGTAAAAGTGCTAAGGAGAAAAAGTGTCACGATATCGTGACATGTCACATTTTCATGACCCAAAGGCAAGATAAAGCGCTAAGGAGAAAAAGTGTCGCGATATCGTGACATGTCACATTTTCGTGACTAAAGGAGGAGAGAGAAAGTAAGAAGGCAGAAGTGTCACGATTTCGTGACAAAAGTAAAGAAGGAGAGTACGGAAGAAAAAGTGTAGCGATATCGCTACATGTTGTATTCTCGCAGGCCAAAGCTAAGAGAAAGCATACGAAAGAAAAAGTGTAGCGATATCGCTACATGTTGTATTTTTGCGGGCCAAAGCAAAGAGCAAGATGAGAGAGAAAATAGTGTCACGATATCGCGACATGTTGTATTTTTATGGGCCAAAGCAAAGAGACAGAGGAGAGAGAAAATAGTGTCGTGATATCGCAACATGTGTTTTTGCAGGTTGAAGCCAAGAAGGATAGCAAGGAGGCGAAAGTGTCGCGATATCGCGACATGTTGTGTTTTCGCGGGTGCAAGTCCGAGAAGAGGACAAAGAGGTAGAAGTGTCATGATTTCACGACAGGTCACTTTGGCACGAGCAAAGAAGAGAACCCAGCCAAAATAAGATATGTGACAGTTAACTGGAGTTATACGGCAGTTACAGGTGCAGTTGTAGAAGAAATTCATTCAGATAAAATAAGAAGAGATAATTGAAGTCAGTACATCAGTTACAGGTGCAGTTACAGTGAAAACGCATGCATGCACAGAAAAGAAAGTGAACAGTCACTAAGGAGAATACGAACAGTCATGACCAAGAAGACGAACAGTCATGGTAAAGGTATATGTGTCAATTTGTTGCATGTAACGTAATGCCTACTCTATATATACAAAAGGAGTTACATATAAAAGGCATTACAATTGACAAGTGGCAGATAAGAATATGAAATAAACAGTTACAATTGGCAAGTGGCATATGAGAAATGAAAGAAGGCATTATAATTGGAGTTACAAAGTGAAAGGATTGTTATAAAAGGAGGTCTACATGGAGAATTACATGCGGCTGATATAGAGTGTGAGTGCACAGCTGAAAGAGAGCGAAAGTGCTGCTCAAACTAGAGTGAAAGTGCTGCAAGAAGAGGGTTGGAAGAGTGTCGTAAGAGGGCGTTAAGCAGAGCCATGAGAGCCATAAGAGTGCAGTAAGAAGCGCAGTAAGAGGGCTGTAAGAGGGCCGTAAAAGTGTAGCAAGTAGAGCCATAGGTATGTGTTGTGTGAACTGTGGGCAATGTTGAGTGAGCAATAGACCAGTCAGGGTCTTGTAAAAGTGAAGGCATTTATATGTCAATATTCAAATTTCAGAATTGAAGTCCAAGTTGGTGCTTGGAATCATGGGTTGGTGCTCTTTTCAGTTTGTGCTGGTAAATTAGGGGTTGGTGCTCCTTTATGTTGGTGAAGATAAATTAGGGGTTGGTGCTCCTTCCAGTTGGTTTTGGTAAATCAGGGGTTGGTGCTCCTTCCAGTTGGTGCTGGTAAATTGATTGTAAATTTGTTGCTTTGCAAAGGCTGGATTTGGATGGGAGTCCAAACAGTCTATTTTTGAGGAGTAGCCAAAACTGGTGAACCTCGGTACATTTTGTGTTGTGTGATGCTCTCTCGTTATATTTTCTTTATGTGGTTTTAAGCTTTCATTGTTTTTGCTTTAAGAGTTGAAGTTTTAAGTTTTAAAGAGCCACACTGATTCACCCCCCCCTCTCAGTGTCATTGTGATATTAACACTATTAATGATATTTATATAACCCCTTTCACCACAAGCTTCTTAACATTCATATTTTTTACAAGTTTTACTCTTGTAATAATAGCTCTAATAGCTACCGCATGATTTGATGTAGGCCAAAATTTATTGTATAACAACATATCATTATCCTAGAGATAGATATAAAAATATTATTCCTCTAGACTTCCTTGGATCACCTTTAGAGGCTTCATAAAAAATAAATTCTACCTACTTTTGAGGGGGAGAAGTCCATATCACCTTTCTTTTTGACCATCTAATATGATTCCTTATAGCTCGTAGTAGTCCATAATCTATTGTTATTTCTTCCACCAACTCATTTTCATAGATTTGATTGTTCATATTAACAACCATGTTTTAAGAAATGGTAATTTTGAAATAGCTCATGGGTTTGTTGTTCAATTCTTTATTTTTCTAACTAATGTTGGTGATCGAAGCATTGTTTATCTAGTTGAAGTTGATTGAATTGAGCTTGGTAGTCAACATATATTTTAATAAAATGATTTATTTAATTAGTCATGTAAGGTCTGTTAGCCATAGTAGTATTTCCATAGGGCCTATCTTGTTCATAGGATATGAAATATTGACTACGAACTTCCCTCAATAGGGAAAATTCACGTTCACTTGAGGCTCCAGCCTAAACAAACATTCTTTATACTTCGATGACACATAAGTACATCTTGGTTGCATGTAATAATGAAACCAAGGATAATCAAGACTCTCCTTGTGTCTTTATTAATAAATAAGGAAGAAAAAGGCTAAATTTGCTTATCCAAGGTGATGAGTATCGTACTCATCTTGTTATTTATGTTGATGATGTTAGAGAATACAAATGGAAAATAATAAGCATAAAATATTAACCTTACTACTGGTAGAAGTAGTGCTTAAATAATATTTCACTTAGGCTATGAATAGCCTAAGAGGTAGTCCGCTCTTGAAGGTAGCTAACTCCTAGGGATTAGCACTAACTACTAACAATGTGATATTCTCTAACAATGTGAGATATTTCCTAAATAAATATCTCACGTCTAACAATAATATATTGTGATACTTTACAATAGTAAAAAATTAAATAATGTAATAATATAATGGTAAAAATAATAAATTACTTTATACCCTAACATTCCCCTTTATTATATTTTACTTTGATATACAAAGTATACTTTTGAATAGCTCAAATTTGGCACGTCTAAGTACCTTTGTGAAGATGTCTGCAACCTATTCATCAGTGGAAATGTATTAGACCTTGATGTTGTGTTTAATAAATTTGTCATAAATGAAATGGCATTGTGTATCAATATGTTTGGTGCACTCATGGTGAACTGGATTCTTCACTAAGTTCAAAACACCCTGGTTGTCGCAAGCACAAGTGAATTAAAACTTTCTTAGATAAACCCATGCTTGCTATGATGTGACTCAACCATATCACTTCGCACACTGCTTCTCATGCTGAATGATATTCTATCTCTATTGAAGATATAGCAACCACCTATTGCTTCTTTCTATACCATGAGATAGATCCATATCCTAGATGAAAAACATATCCAGTTGTTGAATTTTGGTCATCTACTGATCCAACATAGTCAGATTTCATGAAACCCTTTAAGAAGAATTTTTCATTCTTTCTATACTCTAAACCATACTCCATACTACCACAGATATAGTGGAGAACACAATTTTTTGCTTTCTAGTGTGTAACTTTTGGTTCTTGCATGAACCGAGAAAGATAATTCATAGCAAATGTGATATTTTCTCTAGTTTTTGTTAGGTATATAAGGCTCCCAATAATCTAATAATAAATAGTACCATATACCTAAGGTGAATCATTGTATCATGACAATTTAAGCCCTTGTTCCATCGATGTTGCTTTTGGCTTACAATCAATCATACAATACTTTTCAATCAATTTATTGGCAAACTTATTTTGAGTCACCCTTAGATAATTCTTATTATTTTCAATATCTAGATCAATACAATATTGGAGAAGTCCCAAATCTATCACATCAAATGACTCTCTCAAGTCATTATTCATAGCATCTATCAAAGTCTCTGAGTTACCGATTATGATCAAATTATACACATAGAGTACAAGTATCACTATCTTAGAACCAATGTTCTTAACATAGATATTTATATTTTAAGGACTTATCTTAAATCCATGTTTTAAAAGGTGATTATCTATCTTTATATACCATGATCTAGGGGTTTATTTCAATCCATACAAGGATTTAAGCAGTTTGTAAACTTATTTCTCATGGCGTTCCTCAATAAATACTTGTGGTTGAGTCATGTATACTTCCTTGTTCAAATAACCATTTAGAAAGGCACTCTTGACATCCTTTTGATGAATTTTTCATCCATACTATGTTGTCGTAGCACAAAGAACATGAATGGTGGTCATCCTTGCAGTGGGTGTAAAGGTCTCTTCATAATTGATGCCTTCCTTTTGAGCATAGATCTTTGCCACAAGGTGGGTCTTATGCTTGTCAATTGTTCCATAGCCATGTAATTTATTTTGTAAATCCATTTATAGCCAATGGGTTTCTTACATAAAGGTAAATGAACCAACGTATAAAAAGCTCTTAAAAATATTGGTAAATATCATCAACTATTGGTGATTCTTCTGCTCTCTTCTACCGAGACATGTTGTATGTTCAAGGATGATTCATAGTAATATTATGAGGTGAGGTCAATTTTTAATCTCTCACCATACTTGTATACCATTTTGGCACATTGTTTTGATGTGGAGGAGTTTGTTTCTATGGTTGCTCATCTTCTAGGTATACTGTGGATGTGATGTCAGGTGTGAAAGCCTCATAGAAAACCATATCTCTACTTATGTGTATTTTATTTGTTCTAGGGTCATACAATTGATACCCTTTAGAATATTCATAATAGCCAAGGAAAATGCACTGTAATATTTTTTCATCTTGTTTGTTTCTTTTTTCTTTAGGTATATGTATAAATGCCTTACACCCAAAGACTCTTAGATGAGATATGGAAGGATTTCTATCACTACATGCTTCCTACGGAGGTATATTTTTAAGGACCTTCATGGGTGCCCTATTCAAAATATATATTATCATTATGACATTTTATGCCCAATAGTGTTGCTCAAGATTATATCCCTTAAGCATACTGTAAATCGTTTCCATGATAGAACGAATTATCCTTTTAGCAACACCATTTTGCTATGGAGAATAAGTTATGGTTAGCTATATTTTGATCCCATGTGATTTCAGAAATGAATAGAATTCATTTGAGGTATATCCCCCCCTCGATCTAAGCAAAGGGTCTTTATGTAGCATCCAGACTCTTTCTCAACTAGTTGCTCGAACTGCTGAAAGTAAGAAAATGCTTTTGATTTCAGTTGAAGAAAACCCATATCTTCCATGAGTGATCATATATAAACAACTAATAATACTTTTTTCCTCCAAAACTTGGTGATATGGGACCACACAAATCAGTGTGTACTAATTCCAACGGTCTCTTAGCTCTAGAAGAGCTAGCTTCGAATGGTGCTTAGCATTGCTTCCCTACTAAGCAATCTGAGTAGATTGGTAATGTAGATGAAAGTGTGGGAAGTCCCTTCACCATTTGATATTTACTTAGCTCATGTAAATACCCTATACTAAGATGCCCAAATACTTTATACCAAAGAGAAGTGGCATCCTTTGTATTGACCGCCATGGTAATGAGGTGTTGAAACAACATTTAGTGTGAACAAGCCATGCTTGTAAGAACTGATTACTATGTGTTTACCCTAATTAATGATATAACAAAGTTTCACTTCATTTTTCACTTTGAATTTGACAACCATATTTTTTATCTAGGATTTGTGGAATTGACAACAAGTTGTTTGTCAATTCTAGAATATAATGGACATCATGAATATGATACTTTCCATCTGGAATGAAAACATATACACTGACTTCTATCAAGACATGATAGGTCTTATTATCAATAATTGTTACTTGTTTGCCTTCTCTTGCCACAAATATCTCAAACCACTGCTTGTAACTATTCATGTTTTTGTTGGCGCCTGAATCAATATACTAAACATAATTCTTCTATGTAGAAGTTGTATGGATCATGAGCACTTTGTGTGCTCTTATAAATAATAATCAAAAATTTTAATAGCAACATGTATTTGTTGTTGTCTATTTTTCTTCTATGGCTTGTTTTTGTCCTTTTTTTCTTGTTTGTTTTTAAACTAACATTGGTTGGTGTTATGGTTGGCCATTTTATAATTTGTGCAATACTTCCCTTGATATTGTGGTTTCTTTCCCTTATCTCTTGATCCTGAAGATGATCCTCCCTTTTGAAAGTTACCTTTATTCTTTCTACCCTTTTTTTGTGTAAAGTGCATTGTTTGACACTTCATCACTTTGGAGCTGATTTGCTTTCTCAGTTTGAAGCAAATTGACTAACTCCAAAAAGGTTAAAATTATTTCATATACATTAAGGAATGTTATTAATATATTATAGGATTTTGAAAGATCCTTCAATATTACTGAAGTCAGAATAGTATCTTCTACTTTGGCTCCTAAAGCATTCAACTTTGACTTCAGTTCTATCACTCTACAAAGAAATAGCTCTACTAATTCTCCTAACTTCATATGGAGTTTATGAAGTTGATTTTGAAGTTTTAGAATAGTCAATTTATTATTACCTTAAAAAATGGTACATAATGCATCCCATGCATCCTTACCATTTTTAGCTTCACTTATGTGAGGTTGTATTTCATCAGTAGTGGTGAGCAAAATCAACATGAGAGTCTATTATTCTTTTTATTCCATGCAATTTAATCTGCTCCTACTATAGTGGTTTTCGAATAGTGCTATCCACTATATCCTAAATTTCATCAATAGTCATAATGGCCTTCATCTTGGTTTTCCATGTGAAAAAATTAGGACCATTAAGCAATTGTGTATGATTTAGGTATTTGTCGATAGTTGTCATGATGAAGATTCTATAATGGTTCCAATATGGTTTCTCTTTATCTCTTCTTGAAATTTAATGACACCTTCCTAAAAAACCCTTGAAGAAGGATTATCAGTTTGTAGATATTTAAGCCAACAATGAGAGATAATTCACTTTTATTGGTATTTAATGGCACCTACCTAAAAATTCTCTTGAATAAGGATAGTTAGTTTGATGTAATTAAGCCAAAAAAAAGAGTGAATTAGGGATTTTTATTTATGAGAGAATATCAAGAAAAATTGGCTTTATACATGTGCAAGGAGTTTACACAAATTATTATGAAATTTTGGGGTTTTGAGTGCTCTTGATTTTGATGAATTATAATTACCAAAAAAGAAATTAAATTCAATAATAAATTAAAGAGTTCCCACAAAATTTTTATCACATAAGTGTCGGATGCAACCGAAAATACACCTAATTTAGTAATGCCAACTTTTAATAAAGGTATCGAGTAATATTGAAAATGCACCTTAATTATAAGTTTTTTGCAACAATAGGTTTATTTATGTTTTGCAAAAAAATAAATTTAATTTTCAAATTCTCCCTCCTTTGTGTTACAATTTTTGCAAAAAGACAATTTATCAAAGATCAATATCCCCCCCTTATTTTTTAAAAATAACAAAGTAGCTCATATTTCAATACAAGTCAACACACGATAAGTTTTTGAAAGACTTTCTAGAACCATTTGATAAATGACTTGGTTTTAGTGGATACTTAAGGCTTCAATACTCAAAAATTGGAGGTGCATCAGGATTAAAAGGTTCTCTAATCCTCATGGGACCATAGCTTTGATCCAAACCCTTCAAAGGATCTATGTAAGTATTGAAACAAGGTAAAATTCTTCTATGCTCTCTAAGCATACAATGAAAAAGAGATCTTGATATTTATCATTTAAGTTCATTCCTCTTTCAAATAACTCTTAAACGATGAAGAGATTTTTGGATCCAAGGCCTTTTCTTCACGAGATAAAAATTATACTCTCAAAAATGATGAGAAAAATTTAGAGCAAAGTGTTACAAATCTCAATTTGTTGCAAAAAAATGTGTTTTGGTTTTTGTCTCTTATCTCCTCTTTTGGACACAACAAAAAAAACATCATTTCTTACAATTTTGTGAAAAAATGGCCATTTATTTTTTAATTTTTATTGCATAATTTTAATTAATTTAAGCATAATTTAAAAAAATAATAAAATATTTAAAAACAAATCACTCAAATTGCCAAAAAAATGATTTATTTAAAAAATATATTAAATTATTAATAAAATACTAAAATATAATAAAAAATACAAAAAAAGCTAATTTACCTCCCTTTTTTAAAAAAATGCATTAATTTTGTGCAAAATAAAGGTTTTGTCCTTGCAAAGACTCGATTCGTGCTTGATCACAAATGAGAACCCAAGACTAGAAATCTTTGCTAGTTGGGCTACCTTGGTGTCTTTGTCAGCCAAGGGTTGCTCCTTGTCCTTATCCCGTCGTGCTCCTCACGATAGGAAAAAAATTCAGATTTTTCAATCCCACATTACCGGTGTAGGCAATGTATAGATCTTTAAAAGAGCTAAATCATGTATAGCACTTTGACTGGTTGTAGGTAATCTATAGGAAGCTATGCATCATTTTTATGAGGAGAATAATGAAGAATCTCCCATGCGTATGACACATTTCATAATGGATTTTCTTATGTGTCACACCACGTGGCACATAACTATTTGCCAGCTAACCATGTTAGATCCCAAATGCTACCTTAGTTTTAGTGCTAGCCATGTTAGATCTTATATGCTACCTCAATTTTAGTGATAGCCATGTCAGATCCTAAATGTCACCTTGGTTTTAGCACCACATCAAACCAGATGTCACCTTTGTTTCAGTACCAACTTGTTTGTTAGATATTTTAGGTGATATCAGTGATGGGATTTACGCAAATGATGTTAGTAGTCAGATTCATGCAAGTGATATCAGTCATGGGATTTATACCCTTATTGTTAGTACCTTTTTTTTCCAAAGTGGAGGTATGCTCAAGCCTGATCTGACAGGTTCAATGCCCATCGAACTGCCTATATTTCAACACTCATCAATCAAGCCATGCAAAAATTTTGACATACCAAATTCCATGCTGAATCCACCTCGATATCCATGTAAGTTATAGAAAATAATGTTCAACAAATACAATGCCTTGAGAAACTTATCAGGTGCTGGTGGGGGTCCCATATTAGAAATTTTATCCCATTTTCTAGTTACCTCATCTCATGTACCTTAGTTACGCTTATCCGTGTGAGTCTCTGTAGATCTAATACCAATGTTAGAGAATGCAAATGGAAAATAATAAACATAAACTATTAACCTTGGTATTGATAGGAGTTGTGCTTAAATATTATTTCACTTAGGCTATGAATAGCCTAAGAGGTTGTCCCACTTTGAATGTAGCTAACTGCTAGGGATTAGTGCTAGCTACTAACAATGTGATATTCTAAAACAACGTGAGATATTTCCTAAATGAATATCTCATTTTTAACAATAATATATTATAATATTTGACAATAGTAAAAAGTATATAATGTAATAGTATAATGGTAAAAGTAATAAATTACTTTGTACTCTAACATATTAGATTTATTAGGGTAGTTTAAAGGTGTAGTTTGATCATTTGACCCTACCCATGGTGTGTAATCTTGATCTTACCCAGGATAAGGGAGATCAAGCAGGCATGCAGATGCATGGTATCACTCTATTTATTTGTTTCTAAATATGTATTAATTGTTCTTCATATAAGACATATGAAGTGTCTATATCTGGGAAGTATACTCCTGATTAGTACAAAGACTTGTAGGGGTATCCCACATAGGGGTCTCTTGTAGGTTAGGTTCTTGATTTGAAATTTTAAGGATTAAGAGATTAGGAGGCTTCCAAGGAGGTATAATCATATCCTTAGTGTTAAATCAAATATAATCTATGTTTCCTTACCTACTATCCATAGTGTTAGCCCTTGAAAGGGCTTGGCTACAGGTGCATACCATAGCTATTTTTTTCCAAAACCTACATGATTATATTTTTTAAAAAATTTACAGATGCAACACACACGAATAAAAATACATAATAATACAAGTGTTCATCTCTTTTAAATATTTTATATTTGTTCTCTTAAAATATTTGGTATGTTATTGATTTATTATTTGCAAAGATATCACTTTTCAAGTGTTTCCTTTTGTTGGATGATATTATTTTGTTGAAGGGATTTTGCCTGTATACTCATAATGAGTAAAGTTGGTGATGAAGTCTAGGTAGCCATACCCACCAAAATATATATATGAAATCCATATTCAATTAGGAAGCATAGGTCCTACCAGTACTCACCTAGTTCATAGTGGTCAGTGATATACCTCTCCAAGGAGAAGTACGTGCTCTATTCCAAAAGCTATGATGGTTCTTGGAGCCAGATTTGGCCAATAATATAGGGTTCATATCAAAAATCATGCGAGCCAAAGGGTGGAGATGAAGCCCACCATTGTTGGTCTTTATTTGTAGTTGGAGATGAAGTTCCAACTCAATAATATTCAAATGTGATGTGGTTTGTGTGGTTCATTTTATACTTAAAAATAAAAATAAAAATAAAAGAGCACTCAATGATAAGTTCACTAAATATAAAATAACGTTTCACTTTCATAAGTATTGAATAAATGATTGAAACTACAAAATATATGTCCTATATGGCAACCTAACTATTAGATATGTCACAAGCAATCAAACCATACACATGTATTCTTACTTGGTTCTATTCTTGTTTTTCTTCCTTTTTATGTTTTTGATATTAAGAAAAATTAAAATCTACTTTTTCAACAAGCAAGGAAAATAAATAAAAGCTAAATATAACTTTATCTAAATAGTAATAATGTTAAATAAGATCAAGATACTCATATTGAAAGCCCAAGTTTTCTGCTATTTCTATCAATTTGAGCTGTAGACTACCTATTTGGTGGATACCCTAGGGTATGATGGTTGCCAATTTGGGGGCCACCCTGGGGTGGGACGACTATCATGGCCACCCTTATGTGTTTGAATTATGAAATAAATGGTAATTTCATACTAGAACGACCAAAACCTACAATATTTAAAAAGTAAAAAATAAGTTAAAACTTGGCTAAATCAAATGGGACAAGGATCACACCATGGTCACCACTGTAGAGTGGGAAAAATGGTGCATCTAAAAAAAGAGAAACGAATTGCACCTATTGATTTAAACATTCAAAAATGATATTTAGTGTAAACATGATAACAATATATATAAGAAATGGGGGTCCTCTTTATATTAATCAACTTGTCGAATCTATGGTTACAATGTATCTCTTTAAGGGCTCTGAATTGATAAAATTATTACAATATGTCGAAGAATATAATTATTTTAATGACTCAGATGCACTTCAAAGCCTTTCTTGAACTCAGGAATCATCCAAGAGTAGGTTTTTGGTACCGCTGCGATGATCTATCTATATTTAGAATTATAAATCCTTCCCTGGATGCTAAAATATCTAGATCTAGACACAAAGAACTCAAATTTATTAATAGCATATGTATATTGAAACAAAGTCAAAGAGGTGCATGCAATAGTGAATATAAAAAGTAAAAAGCATAATAGAAGGTGCAAACCTACTCAAAATTGCACCGAAACTTAGTATAGTGCATATATTCTAATCTAGAACTTATCTATGCTAAAATAGAGATGAAATTAGATGAATAGTTCATGGGAATCCCTGGGTGTTGCAATTGTAATTGTTAACTACCTCGGGGTGGTGGCCACAAAATATGGTGGTTTTTACCTCAAATTATTCTAGGATTAGGTTCAAACTATTATTAGGAGTATTATCATCGAATTTGGTGATCTAATTAACTAAAATGGGTGGGTTTTGTAATGGATTTATGTATTTATAAAGACTTGGAAACCTCCTTCAATTGATGGATATTTCAAGGGAAAACACAGTAAAAAAAATGATTGAATATTGGTAGCACTTCATGGAAAAATATTGCAAAATATTTTTTTTGAACTGGATGGATTGGCTTCATTTTATAGATCAAGAGAGCACAAGGTTAAATGGGCAAGTTTGGCCATGCAAGGCAAGTGCCACCATTTGTCAAAATCTTGCCATGCATTGGGTGAGAGAAATATCTGATTTGGACCTCCAATTTGTAGCTTATGATTGAATTGATGCACCCTCAATCTGCCATAAATGAATGGATGGGATAAATGGTAGAATTTTTATTACCATTTGTCATACCCTTGAATTTTTAAGAGTCCAAGGACTTGGCCATCCCACCTCATGGTGGCCATAAGTTCATGGCTACCCCACCCAGGGGTGGTTATTGGTGGTTGCTCCGGGGTGAGGTAGCCATGAACTCATCGTCACCTCGGGGTGGGGCAGCCATGTTTGCATGGCCAAAAATTTCCTAAAAGTGGGGTATAATTGTTGGAAATTTTGAGTCCTTAAGCTAAAAAGTTATCATTGATGTCAAAAGGACCTATGCAAGTAAGCACTATGATTTTATCGATAAAGAGCTTCATGAGAAGCAAAGGTTTTGATCAAAAGGATGCATGGCATTTGGTTCCAAAAATGAGCTTCAAGGGAAGCTTAGAAAAGGGTTTTTATTTAAAACCATGTATGGCAGATTTGAAATGGGTTTTTCTTAAAACCAAAGTTGGCTTTTTGTTTCATCGAAAAAGGTGCCCCGGTGATGAAGATATTTAATTTTAAAGGTTTTATTTAAAACCACAGACAATATATTTGAAATGGGTTTTTCTTAAAACCCAAGTTGGCTTTTCGTTTCATCAAAAAATGTGCCCCGATGATGGAGATATTCAATTTTAAATATTTAGTTTAAATTTTAAATTATTTAAAATTTATATTTTAATTTTTAAATTAAAAGTAAAAGTTTATCCATCGACGTCATGAGGAAGCACCGACGTTTCCAATCAGAAGGAAGGCATATATATATGCCATTAAATTATTCAATTTAAATTATCCTTGCTCTTATTGTTAATGTCATTATCGAAAATCGAATAGAGCTCATGCGAAAAAGGTTTAAGTGGTAGAAGCAATGAATAAATCGGATGGCGTGTGAAACCCAAGTCACCTTGGGCAGTGTGGCCTATTGGCAACTCAGGCAATGCAAAGGCATTTGGTAGCACAAGATCATGAATTCAATTTTTGGCAAGGTTCGTTTGTTGTGCTTTGTGGTGGAAACACCAAGGGTGCATGGTTTATTTAAGGCACATGGGCCTGTAGCATATCAAGTGAAGTCATCTCTCTTTTGCATTGTGAACGAGAGGGTAGCCTGTTTATCTATCTTAGCAATGACTAAGGTGACCGCGGTGAGGCAGGTCAAGGGGTCGAAACACCTTGAGGGAGGTATGTGATTTTTTAATTAAAATTTGTTTGAATGATCTAAAGTTTGGAGTGATAAGGGTTAGAAAATATTTTATTTTGTAAAACCTTTGTTGTGTTTAAAAGGTTAAATAATTATTTTGTTGGTGAAAACCATAGATGATTATTTCAACCTTATGGTATTGATTTGAATTTTTGAGAGCATTATTTTCGGAGAAATAAGGGGTTTGAATAAAGTGGAAATTGAATAGTGGCTTATTGATTATTATTTTTAGAGGGTTTTTCTATAGAGGGAATTTGGTGGATGTGATTATTGAGTTGGAGTTAAAAGGTGTAAATTGAGTTATAGTTTATCTTGTGATTATTATTTGAAGTCCACTAAACCTTGTTGATATTGGAAAAATAAAGTGTGTTGAATGTGGCAGATTTTGTGGATAACTTATTGGCATCAATAAGGTATGGGTAATATTATCCATTGATTTATTTGGGTGGTTGTTTTCTGAAAATATCATTGGAGTGAAAAGGATTGATTATGGTTTCCTTTTGAGAGTTGTTGGTTGAATGCTTCAAGGATTTCTGGTTTGAGAGTTACGGTTAAAACCTTGTTTTATAAGCATTGTTGTTGAAGCCATTAGTTGTGTGAAAAACATGAGTTAGGGTTTCATAAGAACATCAGTATCATTGTTATGTGAAGGATGTTTTATAAGCATTGTTGTTGAAGCCTATTGGTTGTGTAAAGAACTTGAGCTTGAGTTAGAGAAGAATATGATTATCATTGTTATGTGAGATTTGTTGTTGAACATTGTTGGAAACATTTCGAGTTAGTTGATACATGCTTAAGCTAGGGTTTGTGAGAAATATTTATTCCTTGTGGTAATTGGTTGAGTAGAGTTTTTTGAGCCTAGTCAAGTGATTGTGTGAAGTGGTTGTTCAGTTCCATAAAACAAACTATTCTATATTCTGATTTGATTTGAGTTGAGAAATAAATTGGATTTGAGTATAGAACATATTGATTCTCTAATAATTCTCTTTATGCTTCTATGAGATAGTTGAGTTGATATTGATTTGAGTTGAGATTGGGATTTGAGTATATAACATATTGAGCCTCTAACAATTCTATTAATGCTTCTATGAGATTGAGTTGAGATTTTTTTGAGATTATTTGAGGTAAGTCTTTGAGAAGGCCTGTGGACGTATTTTGAGTAAGCTTTTGTGAAATCTTGCTATGCAGATTTGAGCAAGTCTTAGAGAGGAATTATTGAGCATATTTGAACAAGTTCTAAGTGATCTTGTTGTGAATATTTGAGAAAGTCCTATAGAGGACTTATTGATCATATTTGGACACATTTTGAGTGAGCTTGTTGAGAAGATTTGGACAAGTTCTGAGTGAGCTTGTTGAGCAAATTTGAGCAGGTTCTGAGTGAGCCTATTGAGCAAATTTTAGCAGGTTCTGAGTGAGGCTATTGAGAAGATGTGAGCAAGTTCTGAGTGAGCCTATTGAGTAGATTTGAAGAGGTTCTAAGTTAGCCTATTGACTGAGATTTGGAGGTGACAGAGTATAGATGATAGAGTCTCAGTGGATAGAGATCCAGCAGCCAGGACAATTGAAGATAAATATGAGTGAGGAGTCTTCAAGTGGAGAGATATCCACAAGTTAGTGCAGCAGAGAGACAAAGTATTCTAGAATATCACTAGCTAGAGCAAAAGAGAAATATTTCTCCTATGGAAGAGATCCACGAACTTGATATTTAGAAGATCAACATCTCCTTTGGACAGAGGTCCATAAATATTGTAATTGGGAAGGATTCCCAAGAGATTATTTGAGAAATATTTGGAAGAAATATTTTCTATGGAGGTATCCCAGATTGGGTAAACCATGTTAAAAATGATGTCTCTCATGTGTGTGATGCTTTGTGTGATGTTTACTACTTTATTAATGTTGATGCTACTATTTGAGGAAAAAATTTATATTATACTATTCACCCCCATCTTAGTATAAGCACATGTTATTCAATTGGTATCAGAGTCGGTCTCTCCGTGAAGAGTCTAACAGCTTGGAATGGGATCCATTAATAACACACATGTTCTCAAAGAGTAAAGAAAGTATAGACTTTGAGGAAGCAATCTTCAATTGTCTCCAAGATATTGAAAGGATTCAAGAAGAGAGGGCACAACTAAAATAACAAATCTAAAATGATGAATTGGCAATAATTGATATTCTAAAAAGGGTAATAGAAATCAAAATAGAAGTGAAAAAAATAAGAGATATTGAACATCAATTTAGAGATATGTTGGAAATAAAATAAGTAGGACTCGAAAGAGTGGTAGCAGATATTGTGAAGTTAAAATATAGAACTAAAAAAGCATCAAGTAAGCTAGAGAAAGAAGTATGTCAGCAAGATCCAGGAACATCAAGAAAAAGGGAGGTATCTTACCATATATCAAAGAAAGAAGACCGTAAAATAAATAATATCAGATCGAGTTCTCAACAAGACAGGTTACAAAATTCCTTCCATTGACATTGTTTTTCTTGCAATAAATATGGTCATAGAGCCATGCAATGTAATAGAAAATACAATGATAGTAGTAGTACAGATTCTCTGGCACCACATATGGATAATGAAATTAAGTGTTACAAATGTAATAGTTTTGAGCATACAACTAGAAGGTGCAAACTATAAACCTTTAAGTCTAGCACTAGAAAGGAAGAAAAAGGGAAAGGAAAATTAAAATCCTTGTTGGTTCAAATAGCATTGCATGCACAGGATAGAGAAGAAAAATGGTTTCTAGATAGCGGATGCTCTAGACACATGACAGGAGAAAAGGACATGTTCATATCATTGAAAGAAGAAAATAGAGGGTTAGTAAAATTTGGGGACAATGGTTAAGCAACGATTTGTGGAAAAGGAAATATAATTATAGGTAATATAAAAGGTCTAAAATATAATCTCTTGAGCATTAGTCAACTTTGTGATCAAGGTCATATAGTAACTTTTCATCAAGATAGACGTGAAGTAAGAAAATTTGAATCTGGAAAACTTGTAGCTAGTGCTATAAGAGAAATAAATATTTATGTACTCAATGAAATCAAAAAAAGAGAAATATTTATTATCCAAAGAAAATGAGATCCATTTTCAACATATAAGATTCGGGCCAAATGAAAATATTCTAATCACCTTGGAAGGTGAAGTAAATGATCCTATAGAAGACAAGCCAAAAGAAAGTAATGATAAGGACAAAGGTAAAAAAATAGAGGATTACTCAATAGGGAATGGTTATGATCTAAAGGGAGAACTTATCTACTCCCTTGACATAGTAAATAAGGTAAGAAAGCAACACTTTAAGCTTAAAAGTCAGTTTCAATAATGTGATGAAGAAATATTATTGCTCATAGAGGACTTAGAGAATTCAAAGGCTAAGGCAAGTAAGTTCAAGGACAAGTTAGAAGCAAAGATTTTGGAGTGCAAAAAATTAACACAATAAGTGGCACTACTAAAGGAATATTTAGAGGAATTCAAGAAAAAGTTGTACAAGTATGTAAATAGTCCAAAGAGTGTAGATAAAATAATTAATATACAAAGAGGAGCAACAAATAAGACAAGTCTTGCTTCCAAATAGGTTTTAAATAAATGGGAAGAAAATTCTACTTCAAGTCTTTAAGAAGAAGGAACTTCGAAAGAAGATACTTTAGAATATGATAGTGTAAGTAGGAATGAAACATCAGAGGATGAATTGGACAACAGAGAGTTCAACAAATATAGGAACAATGCACAAAGAAGATACAGATGGAACAACAATCAGAATAGGAGACCAATTAGGTCTAGGCAAGGAAACTTCAATGGGAGATGCTTCTCATATCACAGGTTTGGGCACATGGCTTCATAGTGTAGGTCATATGAAAGACAGGAATATGGGAAAGGATAGCCTTTCCATGGGTATTGCTACTCATAAAATGAGTATGGTCATAAAGCAATGAATTGTAGGGTTCATGATAGAAGAGGATATGGCTTCACTAGGAGGTATCCTAAGACATTTGCACCTCCAAGGAATAATAACATTGTAGACACCAAAATAGCACCAATCTGATTATGTGACTGCAAACATTGATCGCATTGACACACACAACCCCAAGGGCAGCCCCCAGAGGTTAAACAGTGGTCCTAACCACTCTCACAGTAGTTTGGGAAGGTCAAAAATCATTTTGGCACCTTCAGGAACTTTGCTCAATATCCATTCCACCCAGGGATGAATTCAAACTAGGATTCGCCCCACCCAGGGATGAATTCATAATTCGCTCTTGGGTGGGGCGAATTGCAGGTTTGACGAGAAAAAAGTCAAATCTTGACAAATGGCAGCTCAGATCCACCACTTAACACTTCCTTCATTGCATGGGAGTGTGGGTGAGCGTTATCGAGCATTAGAGGTAGTTGCAAGGGCAGTCATGAACTCCCTAATCAGGGAGGAATCTCCCTCCTCCTGAGAAGGCATGATTGCCAAGTGGCGCCTTTGCATGCCCAATTCAAGAGACCTCCAGGTCTATAAATTGGTGAGTTTCCTCACCCCAAAAGAGAGGAGAGGGAGCATTTTAAGCAACGAAGTGCTGCCATTTTATTTCCCCATACACCCTTAGTTGATTTGTGCCTTTCACATCCATGATCTCTTTTCGAGAGGAGGTCATTGGGTGATCATTGGAAGGTCGAATATTGAGCCCAAAACCTGGCATTTGGCCATAGAATACCACCCAATTTTCCAAAAACACTTTACAAGAGATTTTGGACCCATCCCAAGTGGATTGGTGCCGAAATCAGGTCCCAACGGTGGGCGACCTACCTGGGCGCCCCCGCACTGCTGCGAGTCTAATCGTCCCTTTTAGGAATGATTAGGAATCTATGGCAGATTGTTATTTCTATCATTTTTATCTTGCATTTCATCTTATGCTGCCTAGATAGTTTGCAATTTTGATTTTGTAATGTTTTGAGCAAATCTTATCATGTTTTATCATTTTTTGTCTTTACTAACTTGCAGGTAGCATCATCAAATTCCCATTAATGGAGGCCAAATTGGGAAAATATGACCATCTGGGTCTTCCCAAAATACCCCCAATTAGCTAACCCCAAGTTTGCAGGTCTTTTGGAGCTCTCTAGGCATGACATTTGGGATAGTACCTTTTTGGTGTTTTGTTGCAGGTAAATTCATCCCACCCCAGAGCGAATTCAAATCGGTGAGGGATTTCCTAACTGTTCCTTTTGCAATGCCTTCTTGGTGATTTTTCTATGCCCCTATAAAATTTTTAGGTCATTTGGATACCGTTTAGTCATCGTTTTACCTATTTCTTGCATGCAGTAATCGTAGGCTTGGGGATTGCATGTTTCATCTCATCCGTAGGTGCTACTGATTGTTTCTTGTTTCTTTGAATGCAAGATCTAGACATCAGAGGAGTGGCAGTGAGTCAACATCCATATACACAAGTGGCGGTGACATTTGGTCCTCCCACTTTACATGTGGGCACGCAGAAGAAGGAATGGCATCCATGGATGTAACAAAGAAATGAATTTAACGCTCCTCGCCCCCCTAAAAGGGGAGGAAGTGAATTGTAACCGAGTTACGAAAAGACATCAATAAAATAAAGGGCTGTCTTCCTTATTTGCTTTGTTCGGTTTCGATTTGTTCATGCTTTCTCCTGTTTCATGCATTTTCGATTCGTAGGATTTAGCATTAAGTTTAGTTTCGTTTTTGCATCGTACTTGGAGCCCTGTTTCCTTTTTGCTTTCGTATCCTCATGCTTTCAGTGGTGATAATGGTGGGACCTTGTCCTCTATTTTTAATATTAGATATCTGATCCAAACTTGGTTGTTTTTGCTTGTAGGTACCGAGTTTTCATACGTTGACTGATGTTCGTTCCATCAGGAGGCGGATACAGAGCTGTAATTCATCTTACCCAGGGACGAATGGGAATTCGCCCCACCCTGTGACAAATATAGTCCTATAATTCATCCCCCCAGGATGAATTTTGGTCTATGCAGTTTCTGGGTAGAAACTCAGAACCGAAATATTTGGGCAGAGAAGAGGTAAGGATTTCGAACTTTTCCTGTCATTTTTTGTCTTTAGTTTTTTTGTTTTTAGGGTACTTGCTTGCTTAGGGAAAGTAGTTTTCCTTTACTGCTTGCTTGTTTCCATTTTTCAAAATAAAAATAACCCCACACACCACGTGGCAAATTAAACACCAAGGAGCTGGTCGTAAAACCCCAGCCCTTGATCAAGACCAACAGTGGATTTCATCACCACCTTGGCTTGAATTTTTGCATCCATTACCTCGATCGCTACTGTTGCTAGACGTAAATCCTGACGAAAGCTGACCGAGTGTAGCTGGGGTGATTCCTAGTGCATGAGGATAAGTCTTCTATGGTAGGTGTCATAAATAGGGTGATTCCCCTTCCGTATCACCTACGTTCCACGTACCATCTGCTCTCATGTACCTATAGTTTCCCTCACGTAAGGGCGGGTATATAGAGAGGTTGGTATATCGTCCTGGAAATGGTATATCGAAGGGGTGACCATTTTTGGGAGCCATAAGAGCCATCATTTTGCATCTAAACATTCTTTACAAAAACCTTCAAAAAAAAAAAAAAAACAAAAACAAAAACCAAAACACACTAAACCAGGTCTAGGACACACTTTCAATCTTTAAACGAGATAATCACTGCTTGTGTGTGTGTGTGATATTTTCTATTTAGTGTAGCATAAAAATCATAAAAATAGATAAAAACCTACATAGCTTGTAGAAAAACACCACCATGGTGTACACCCGTAGCCAAGCCCAATCAAGGGCGAAAGTTGTGGAAAGTGTACAAGGGGGCACAAGTCGCCTCCGCTACAGCCCTAAGGACTTGGTCATACCACCTTGGTGGCCTGACCCACAAGAGAGTCCGCATCATTCCATGTTAGAATGGAACTATAGGGGCATCCCTTTGAGGGACACGCCCATTCATCATAGCCCCTTTCGGGAAGAGTCCTTACACGTGGCACTCAACATAGATAAAAAGGCTCCCTTAGAAGCTCGATATGAGTGGCCACCACGTGATGAAGTGCTAGAGTGGCATAGTTTCCATGAGGATAGGCCACATGATGATGGCATCCCTCCTTTGCCCCCCATCACTGTTAGAACCAATAGACAAAATCCAGAGTGCAAGGCCCTTCAAGCAGGGCGAGCCAACTCTACTCGCCCCTTTCACACATACGAAAGGGAGCACGAGGAAGACCATTACATTCCTCAAGAGCAATATACAGTGTGGGAGCCATGCGCTTCCGCACATGCTATATACCATGATCACCTACTGAGGCCAGAGCCTTGGGTAAATGTCACCATCCTCGACAGAGGGAAGCGACCTATTGAGATCTCAGATCATCACGATCGAGGTAAGTGCATAGGAGAGGCATCTAGGCCTCCTAGGTTCAAGATGGCAGAACCAATCGACCTGGAAGTCACCAGACATGCCACCCGCCAAGTGCAGATCATGCGGCTTGAGCAAGATCAATAGTGGCTAGAGCATTTATATCGCCTTAGCAAAGAGCACATTAGGCACCAAATAGATGAGCTGCTCCATAACCCGATGCCTGAAAGGGTTCCAACCCCGTGCACCCAAAGGGCGGAACCATATGAGAGGCGCAACCCCTTGGTGTGAGATAGGTCTCCGTGACCTTACCAAGTGCTACCTTCGAGACCTCCTAGACCTGAACGGGAGGCCACTCCCTAGAACAATGATGGGTACCCTCCGCGGGGACCCACCCAGGGTCATAGGCCTCATCCAGAGACTCCTCAGGAAGCTTACGAGGAATATGAGCAAGAAGAAGATCGGGCCGAAATGCCCTACCAAGGTGGAGGGGTTGCCATCCAGCCACCCCTCTATAGGCCTCAAGTCTCCCACAACCCACAATGGGAGCAAACTAAAGAGGAAGAGATTAAATCTTTAGATGCATATAAAGCGTTGCTAGAGCATTTGGAGTCTATGGAGACCAAAACTTCTGGGCCCCAAAAGCCCACTTTACGCCAACTCCGTAGTCATCCTGTGCATCCATCCATGCCAGCACCCCCTTACCCTAAACACTTTAAGCTACCTCAGTTGGCAATCTTTAGAGGTGAGGAGGATGCTCAAGAGCATGTGATGAAATTCCTGAGCCAATGCTTCGGTATTCAGGACAATGATGCTTTGTTATTAAGAATGTTTATAACCACATTCGTAGGCCCTACTTTGGATTGGTTTACTCAGTTACCAAAGCATAGCATTAACAACTTAGATCAGTTAGTGGATGCATTCCTCGAACGCTTCGCCTTCAACACCAAAAAGAAGGCATCACTGAGTGACTTAGCCAGCCTCAGGCAGTATGAGGAGGAAACCATGGTGGCCTATGGGAATCGATGGAGGACTTTGCTTTCAAAGCTGCCCTACCTTCCCCCTATCTCTGACCTCACTCAAATGTTCTCAAAGAGTTGTTTGAGATCGATCTCTATGCTATTGCAGCTGCAGCAATATGCCACCTTGGAAGAAGCCCTAGCGCAAGCCAGGATCATTGAAGAGATCAAGATACATGATGGTGAGATAGCCAAACCTAAGAAGAAATAATGGAATAAGAACACAAAAATAGGGACTACACAATAGAAACCCGCCATGGTCAACCAAGTTGCTATCAATGTCCCTAAGCCTGCACAAGCAACACAGCCTCAAAAGGCTAACTATCAGGCAGTGCCTCCTAACAACTATGACAGAGAAAATTAGAGGCAAGAACAGAGTCAGCAACGTCACCCTAGGCAAAAATTCACACCCTACACAGAGTCCAGGGACTCCTTGTTTGACCGCTTGTTAGCGGAAAATTTGATCAACTTGCCAGAGGTTCAAACCGTAGACCCCAATGCTCCCAAGCCTAAGGGGTACAGGGAGGACTTGTACTATAGGTTCCACAGATGACAGGGACATGACCTAAATGCCTACTGGAAGTTTAAGGGTTTGGTGCAAGACCTAATTGATAACAAGACACTAGTGGTAGATAATCCCATGGCACAAAGCAATCAACAAATGGAGGTTTTTAAAGACCCCTTGCCTACTCATGCTCCATAGGCAAAGACCCTACAAGTTAATGAGGTCAAACAGAACTACCCCATGCAGGGGTATGTAGGGATGATCAGTATAGTGACTCGAAATAGGAGGTACCCGAGCACAAATGCTCCTGTGGTAGCTGCAGGAGAGGTGCCAACAATGTCGCAACCACAACAACACCTTGCACAACCTACTCTGCCTAAGCCGGTGGCCACACTTCGGACCAAACTAACTCAGAGTTTGAGGACCACCTCGGCTAGGCTCTCCATATACGAGCTCATACAACAATCGACGCCCCATCGAGAGGCTCTAATGGAGATATTGAAAGCCATCGAGTTGCAGCCCCATGAAACAAATTCTTTCAACAACTTCGTGGGACATGTCAAACGATGCACTGAGCCAGTCATCACATTTTGGGAAGATGAATTGAGATCAGTGACTGATGACATGGTGGATCCACCCCTGCACATTATCGCGCGGGTCAACGAGATCCCATACAAGAGGGTGTTGATAGACACTAGCTCATCCAGTAATATCATCACAACTGCGGCCCTAAAACATCTAAAGTTGCCCGCATCTCACATCATAGCTTCCACCTACACTCTGCAAGCATTCAATGATGCAATCTACTTGACAGTTGGCACAATAGTCCTACCAATCCAAGTGGGACAAAAGACCATACCCACATTGTGCCACATATTGGAGGGTGAGATGGCCTACAACATCTTGCTTTGTCGGTCATGGATCAGGGACATGGAGTGTGTCCCTTCGATAGCTCACCAATGCTTAAAGTATACATTTGAAGGGGAGGTGCATGTAGTCCCGACGGACTTAGAACCCTTCAAGTATTGTAATGCGGTGCAACTGATGCCGCAATCGACCCTGCCATCAACGCATTTGGATTTCTAGTTAAATCCATCGAAACAGGGTCTGATTCCGTAGGCATCCCCATTAGCAAGTTCCTCAAAATCCCAACCGAGTTCATCTTCATCATCTGGACCTCCACCAACGACACCATATTTGGGGGCCAAATAGAAGGACAAAGGGAAGAAACCCTTGGAAGAGGCAAAACCTTTGGAAGAGACATTGCCATCAGTATCAACTATCTCTACTGAGGATATGCCTAACCAAATGGAAGTCGAGGCTCCTAGTTCACCCGACATGGAGTGGACTCAGGGAGAGCTTCCATTCCCCCCCCTCAACCACCAATGATCACCTTTGAAATGGCCAATACGGTGTTGGGGGAGTATCTCATGTAGAATATTGTAGCAACGCCCACACTAAAGTCCATGCAGGACATGGGGAGACCTCGCCTTCCCATTGGCACTATTGTTCCCCTAGGCTACCCGCCGAACCAGACAAATTTTGTGTATGGGGGCCTCGATCATGGCGTTGCACCATGCACGCAAGAGGACGAAGATGAAGAGCCTTTTGTCAAAAATGTCAATTATTTGTCTAACCCAGACTTTGCTTTGAGATACCTTGGCCAATGCAATTGGCACGGATATGGGTTAGGTAGGTATGAGCAAGGGATACGTGTTCTTTGCAAACCAAGATACCAAATGCCATATGACAAGTCAGGAGTAGGGTTCAACCACCCCCTGCCCTTGGACATCTTGGTGGAGAACATGCAAGGCCTAGGGGTAGGCAACAAGGGGGGATTGGCATCAGATCCTTACGCCAACCCTAACACAACATATACATTGGGGGATTATCTCCCATGGTCGACAACCACCCTTGTTAATCTCAATAACCCTTTCCCTTCGTTGGAGAGAGGAGAAAGCTCGAGAGCTCATTTTCAAGGAGGGTATAGACAGTGTTAAGAGGGATCTTCAGAGGATGAGTCAGAGTATGAACCAACATCATATGACCCCTTCGAATCAGATAGTGATCATTCACAAGTGGTCCCCATGAATGACTATCAAGAGAGCCTCTTGACGATGTTCCCTCTAGAGGCTCCAATCGAGCCAGTGCCACGTCAAGAGAATCAGGCCCCACCATAGAGAATGGAACAACCACAATGGGGCCAGATCAATTTGCTCAAGCAGGACGAGCCTGTCATACCTCAAAAAGTTTTTGGAGCCAATGAGGGCTTTTGGATCTCCGATAGTGATTACGAAGATGAAACAGAAATGACATATCTTAATCACATGCGGTAGATGCAGCATCGATAACCCTTGGAGATTAACAAAATATTTGAATAGCTGAACATAGTGCCAGGGCATGAGTGGTACATAGACCTAGCAGGGTGGGACCAAGTGTTGGATCCACCGCTTCAGGTATACGAAGAGCACCTTCCACCCCGAGACCCTAGAGTGATATCAGTGCCGAGGGCAGACCTTGTCCTCCTATCAGCACATAGGGCCGATCCATTCATGCCAATACCCCTAGAGCCAGATCCAGAGCACAGGAATCATCTAGAATGTTCACGTCACCACACCCACGGTAATGGAGACCAAAATCATTTCATCAACATGATCTCCATTGACTTAACCGCCCCCATCCACAACCCGGTCGATCTGGCACATTCATTGTATCTAGACATAGATGCCATAGACTGGGATCACGTCAATTGACCGCCATCCCCATCAGAGTAATGGCCTTTCGGTGAAATAATTCATTTTACCCCTGGGCCAGCTCAGGATATCTTCCATGCTAAAGAGGAACCCGAGGTTCCTAACGATGATCTTAACTCAGCAAATGATATCCATTTGATCCCAACTCCACACTAGTTGGAGGACGGATCCCACATGTCGGTCGAGGAGACGACTGACGTAGACATCGGCTCAGACCCAATGAATCCATAGATCATCAAGCTAGGGGTAATTTTATCCCCCGAAGAGCAAGCCGACTACATTGCCCTTCTCAAAGAGAAGAAGGAGGTTTTTGCATGGTCATACAAAGACATGTCGGGGCTAGATCCATAGCTAGTCATGCATAACCTAACGCTTGATCCGATAGTCAAGCCAGTTAAGAAAAAACTATGCAAGATGCACCCAACGATGGCCTTGATGGTCAAATATGAATTGCAAAAGTTGTTGGATGCATAGTTTGTCATCTACGTGGATTACCCACCATGGCTATCCAACATGGTGCCCATCAAAAATCCTGATGGGAGGATTCACATATGCACTAATTTTCAAGATCTAAACAAAGCGAGTCCTAAGGATGATTTTCCCTTTCTAAGCATCGACGCCTTGGTAGACGCTATAGCGGGTCATGAAATGCTTTCCCTCATGGATGGTTTCTCAGGATACAATCAGATTTGTATCAATCTTGAGGACCAGCTAAAAATGGCATTTATAACACCTTGGGGGACATTTTGTTACAAGGTCATGCCTTTTGGCCTTAAAAATGCTGGCACCACCTACCAACGTGCCATGACATACATCTTCCATGATTACATGCAAAAAACTTTGGAATATTACATGGATGATTTGTTGGCCAAATCTCTTTTGTGCCCAGATCATATCGATGACTTAAGCAAGATCCTCGATCGCCTCATGGAACATAAAGTCAGACTGAATCCCAAGAAGTGCGTATTTGGCGTCACATCTAGAAAACTCTTGGGTTTCATAGTCTCAAAGTGAGGCATCGAGGTCGACCCAAACAAAGTCAAGGCAATCCTTGAAATGCTTCCCCCAACTACCATCAAGCAACTCAGAAGCCTGCAGGGAAAGGTCACATCGATCAAGCACTTCATAGCACAGCTATCCGACAAGTGCTGACCAATGAACAAATTATTGCATAAGGGGGTAGCATTTCACTAGGATGACGAGTGCTAGTCAGCCTTCGATGACATTAAGCAATACTTGGCTTCGCTATCAGTATTGGCACCACCTAGACTAGGAGTGTCATTCTACCTATACATCTCAGCTACTGAGGTGGCACTGGGCGCCATGCTAGCCCAAAAAAATGAACTTCACAGAGAACAGGCTACGTACTATCTTAGCCACACCCTAGTTAGTTATGAACTTAACTATGCATACGTTGAGAAACTCTACTTGGCAGTGGTGTTTGCTACCAAAAAGCTATGCCATTACATGTTGAGCAACAAGACGTATGTTGTGTCTAAGGAGAATCCATTGCGATACATGATGAGTCGTACTTATCATAGTAGTCGCACGGCAAAATGGATCATGTTGTTGATGGAATTTGACATAGAGTTTATTGGACAGAAATCCATAAAAGGTCAGGTCATAGCCGATCAACTAGTAGAGGCTCCTCTCGAAGACGATCAGCCTTTGGTCATAGAACTACCCGATGATGGGGTCTTCCATGTCTCAGAATCACCAGATTCTGATGAGCCTGAGTCACAGGCCGACATAACCCTATTTTTTGATGGTTCTAAATGTGAGCAAGGTGGTGGCATGGGAATAGTATTCTTCACACCGCAAGGTGCTCCAATGCCTCTGTCATTCAAACCAAATTTCCCATGCACCAACAACAATGCAGAGTACGAAGCCCTGCTCATAGGTCTTTAGACAACAATCACCATGAACATTAAATGATTGAATATCTTTGATGATTCGTTGTTAATCATCAACCAAGTCAAAGGGGTATTCCAATGCAAATGACCAGTTCTATAGGCCTACAAAGCCCTTGTGGACAAATTCTTGGCAAATCTTGAATGGTATGACATCGAGGCACTCCCTCGATCATCGAATCATTTTGTGGACACTATGGCCTCTTTGGGGTCGCTAATCCCGCAAGACATTTCTAGTGATATGACCACCATTCAAGTCAAAACACTATCACAATCCATGATGGAGCGTGCAAGTTCTGACTTAATGCCAGGAATCCACATGATCCAGATTGAACCTCCTCAGGATAGGTTCTCTCGAATCCATGATCGTCTGAAACACGCCAACTGGGGGTCCTTGTTCTCCCCTACTCCCCTTAATAGCAATACAACGCTATTCTTGCAAGTTCTCTCCCGCTCAACTTTTGCTAGGGATGAACTTCGAGAGGGACTGGCTATTCATACCATCAAGGCTTCTGATCAATAGGATTGGTATTCACCCATAAGGGACTACCTCAAGTTAGGTAACCTCCCACTTGGATTGATGCATGCCACAAAATGTGCATTCAAGCAGAAAGCGGCAAAGCATGTCTTGTTAGGAGACATTTTGTACCATCGTAGCTATGAAGGGATCCTCCTTCGGTGCTTGGACCAGAAAGAGTCCACTTGGAAGATCACCTAAGCGCACGATGGTACATGCGGTGGTCACTTCAGCGGTATGGCCATCGTAAAGCACATTCTTTGCATGGGCTATTATTGGCCATATTTAGAGTGAGATTATTGTGCATATGTCAGGAAGTGCATGAAATGTCAACACCATGCTAATTTGACACATGTACCTTCCCAAGCCTTGCAGCCGATCCAATCGGCTTGGCCATTTTCGTAGTGGGGCCTAGATCTAATCGAAAAGATCTCCCCTGCATCATTAGGTCATCACACGTTTATCATCACGGCCATAGAGTACTTCACCAAGTGGGTGGAAGCAGTTCTACTTACCTCTATGACTGGAACCCGCATTTCGAAGTTCATTTTGCACAACATCATATGTCATTTTGGTATTCCATCCAAGATAATTTTGGATAATGGGATGTCATTCAAAAACAAAGATGTGCGTGCTTTGACCACAAAGTACAAAATTCAGCACAATTTTTTGACACCCTATTATCTGTAGGCAAATGGGCAAGCAGAGGCGTCGAACAAAATGCTAGTTGCCATCCTCAAAAAGATAGTCACAGATAGTCATAAGGATTGGCACATTCATATCCCACTTGCCCTATGGGCTTATCGCACTAGCATTCGGATGCCCACTGGGGCAACTCCATTTTCGCTCGTGTATGGCTCCGAGGCTGTCATGCCTCTCGAGTTGGAAATTCCTTCCCTACGCATATCAATGCAAGAGTTCATCGATGATGATACTACGTGGCAGGCCCGGTTAGACCAGCTTACGTTGCTTGACGAACGATGTGTTAATGCTCTCGAGCATTTACGTATCTATCAAGAGCGACTTAAGAAAGCATACAACATGAAAGTTCATTTGAGGGACTTTTAGGTTGGTGACTTGGTCTTGAAAGAAAACCAATAGAACTCTAGTTTGCCATCCCATCTAAGGGACAAGTTCATGGCAAACTGGTTAGGTCCCTATGTAATTGATAGCAAAATAGGACCTAGAACATACCGGCTAGCCTCTCTTGATGGAATCAAAGAACTAGAACCCTTGAACATCAGTCATTTGTGGCCATTCCATGTTTAGAAGAGTTATAGCCCAAACAAAATGCTCCAAGGATTTATGTAATCGCTTGGTCAATCCCCAAAATGCTCCAAGGATTTTCGTAATCGCTTGGTCAATCCCCAAAATGCTCCAAGGATTTCCGTAATCGCTTGGTCAATCCCCAAAATGCTCCAAGGATTTTCGTAATCGCTTGGTCAATCCCCAAAATGCTCCAAGGATTTCCGTAATCGCTTGGTCAATCCCCAAAATTCTCCAAGGATTTTCGTAATCGCTTGGTCAACCCCAAAATGCTCCAAGGATTTCCGTAATCACTTGGTCAATCCCCAAAATGCTCCAAGGATTCCACCAATCACTTGGTCAACCCCAAAATGCTCCAAGGATTCCACCAATCGCTTGGTCAATCCCCAAAATGCTCTAAGGATTCCCCCAATCGCTTGGTCAAAAAACAATAAAATTCAAAAAACAATAAAATCATCAAAAATAACAAAATTTGCATCTCATTTCCATGCATGCTAAAACTCGTCACAAAAATAAAGAGCTCTATTTTTCATATCATCTTCATATTCACACAAATAAATCCATCAAAAACACAAAAATATATAGCTGCATTACGCATCACATCCATACATTACATATTTGTGGTCATAAAGGTCAAGGCACCATAGACTGTAATTACTTGGCAAAACCCTCATTTTCCACATTTCTCCACTCTATAAACAACCCATCAAAAATAAACGCCAAACACATCTTTTTGCCATACTATAGTCAGTGGTCTTCTAATGTATCAAGAGTTTCTGTCATTCAGTCGTCATTAGCTTTCTAGCCATGCACTGTACAAAGTCAGATAGATTTTACGAAGGTAGAGTTTTACTTGGATTACACCTTGTTACGTAGCATCCCAGCACAAATTAAAACACATAAAAAATTCCCAAGTTGTGTGAACGAAAGATGAAACCTGCAAAGCAATCCAGGTCACCATAAGTGAAATGGTTATCTTGCTCATCCCCCTGTGTGAATGACCCCAAGAATGTTGAGAGTTGGCAAAAGGACAAGCATCCTCCCTACCCAATTCCCCACGAATCCCAAGTTCTCAAAAGTTGCAAAACATCAACAATTTGCAAACGTCAAAAATCCAAATTTTGACATCACAACCAAAGTGCATACATCAAGAAAAGCACATAAAATAGTGATTCTCATCACTCCATATCCAAATCCCTTGCTCAAAAGAAAAAACAAAAATAAACAGTGATTTTATCACTATAAAAGAGCAAGTATCCCAATACAATTGAAGAAAAGAAGGGAGTCAAACTTGAATCCCTGGAACTCTCAGCATTCCGACAGGTCATGAGGCAAACCTCAGTACCGGTTTGGTTGATAGCCTATCAGTCACTGATGGTAAACCTCTCGCATGACGATATATCTGTCACAGTAGCCTGTGTGCAAATCAATGTTTGCATGTGGATGAGCTAGCTTATGGTATCCTAGATAGCGCCGTAGATTAATATGACTAAATACAACAAAGGAGTTAGTGGGGCTAATTAGGTGATCCTCAGTACAAGTTTGGTTGATAGCCTATCTGGCACTGGCGGTATCCTGACAAACACCACATAAATGAACTCAATTGCACACACAAGGATGTGAAATAACTTGGTCCAAAACAAGTCCGATTCATACCTTGTTCAAAAGTCTCGTGAGATGAAAGTACAGTCATGGCTAGTTAGTTAAAACATCTGAGTCTCAGAAAACCTTAACTACATTCGAAACCAACTTGCTATATTTTATTCTCACCTTGCCATCAAAAAAAAAAAAACATGGCCCACATACATGAAGAAAGTCAGGTCACACAACAATCACCCCACACAAAAAAAACCATAAACTCTAAACAGTCTATGGTGCGACCGCCAAAAAAAAAATCACAAATTCAATTCATTCATTCCATTTGCATATCATATAAATTAAAAACATTTGCATTCCATCAAAACATATACATCCATCAATATAAACTAACATGCATACATCCATATTCATCAATCATCATACATAACATCAAATCATGACATGTGCATACATAAAATAAAGTCATTTGTATATATCATCAAAAATGCCCGTAGGCTACAATGAACCGGTCCTGTGACCCCGCAAAAAAATCCAAAAGCTCAAAAATCCCCAAAGCCTAAGGCATCGGCCACCATGATCACACAGGATCGGTGCGATGGGAACTACCCCCCGTGGTGTGGGTCCTATGGGACCCCCCAGGGTGGCTGCTGCTAGCCCCCGCATCACGCCTACTCCCCCCCTCCCTCATCCAATCACTTGCGATGAGATGATGATGACTGCTCAGTATCACTACCCCTCATCCGGCGTGAAGAGCCACCTCTAGAGGGCTCAGGTACCCGCCCCCGAGGTGGATGATCTCTCCCTCTAAATCCATCCGGTGTCGACACCACTCCACCTCCCATCGATGGTACATCGCTACTACATCGTCACGCTATGCCAGCTGCATCCTTAGGAGATCCCTCTCCCATGCAGCATCGGTATCACCCTCCTATCGGTGGTGCACAGCCCATGCATTCTCCCACTTTGCTAGCTGAGTCCGCAAGAGATCTCTCTCTTGCAGAGCCTCCCCTAGCCCCTCATCTCACCTCCGTAGTAGCCCCACCAATCACGCATTATCAGTGTGCACCCCTGCCTCCGTGTCCTCCACCACTACCTGGTGCATCGATGAATCTGGGACTACAGCCTGCTCTTGGTCCCACTACTCTGGGGCGTCCTGCATCTCCGGATGATCTGGAACACCATAATCTGCACCCACATCATCTACCTCCACCATGTTTGCATCCTCTAGCAGAGCTCCCCAATCATCTCCTGGTACCTCGGCACCCTCCCCTCCTACTGTTGCTACCTCCACGCCTCCCAGTGGCCCCTCTCCCCACCATCACCATAGTATCCACCACTGGTCATACTCCGTGGTAGTCCCGACGTTGTCCACATCTAGGACATCAATCATCACATCTAAATCCTCGCCTAGTGGCACGATGATCGATCGGTCCAGAGTCCTCTCGTCCCCCAGTGTCGATAGACCACGGGCTCACCAGGAAACCCCTGGCGCACCCCAAACTATCATGTCACCCGGCTGTAAGGGAAGAACTCATGCTTGGTCCCATGCCACCCAATCAGCCACCGCTCCCTACATACCCATCAGAGCCACTCTCTAGCCTCAGGCCAGGCTGGACAGTCCCGATAGGGGTGCCAGAACACCTCCCCTAGAGCAAGCCGAGTGAAGGCATCGGCATAGTGCCCCATGGCACCTGCCCATCATCGACTCTATCCATGCTCCTCAGACCACCACCACAGATCCACGTAACCTATGTCCTTATCCATCATCTCCACTCGAGTCATCCATGGCAACCCAACAAGCCTCTCCACCGCTATGTGCTGCCAAGCCCAGCTCTGCAATAGATAGCTGCAACTAATCCCCTTTCGCCTCTGATAGTGAACCTCGTATAGCTCACCATAGAGCTATGCCAACAGTGTCTATCCCCACCTCATGATCAGTGGTGCCTCCATCGAGCACTCCACCAATCGACAGACAACATCCAACAGGTTCCACGGGAACCTCGCGCCTGATGAGTCAGGTAGCAGCATGTTAGAGATGAGGCCCATCAGTACTGCGTGCCTCACTCCTAACACACCCCTCTCAAGCCACCATCACACTAATATACCACCAATATGGCAGTCGCCCTCTGCCTTCTCCACTGGGCTCTCCACACCTAGCTCCTCCCCATGCCCGAAGCAGCATGTCAGCACTACTGTCCGCTGATCTCACGGTGTCATCCTGATCGGCAGTCCATCTATCAAAATCCGAAGAATCCGATAGACATCCTCCAAGGTCACTGTCATCTCCCCTATTGGGAGATGGAAGGTGTTGGTCCGGGGATCCCATAGGTTGATCAGGGCCATCAGATAGGCCCGATCCCCGACCACCGGCTCCAGTCGAGCCACCCGCTTGAGACCAAGGGCATCAAGCCACTCCCAGTCAGCCACAGTTAGCGCCTCCCATGCTTCAGCAAAAGCAGTAGGCACACGATATTGGCTCTTCACAACCTGCAAAATAAAACCACACAAAAACATTAAAACTCATGAAAAATTGCATAAACAGCAACATGAATATACAACACTACATCAAACAATGCACAACTCAAAAAACAACACAAACAACAAAACAATTAATTTTTCAGCCTAAAGTTTTTAACTTTAAATTGATAAATTAAACAAAAAAAATCAAAATTCAAAACAATTAATTTGTCAGCCTAAAGTTTTTAACTTTAAATTGATAAATAAAAAAAATCAAAATTCAAAAACTTAATTTGTCAACCTAGGGTTTTGTACTCTCAAATTGGTAAATTAAGTGAAAAACAACAAAAATAGTAAAATTAATTTGTCAACCTAGGGTTTTTAACTCTTAACTGATAAATTAACCCCAAAAACAATAAAACTCGACTAGGGTTAGCCTACGTTTTCATCTGAGTTTCGATTTTGTTTTGTTAGCCTAGGGTTTCTTTGGTTTACAAAAAAATGGACACAAACACACATGGTTCCCACTAGGATTCCAACCTAAGTTTTAATGAAGCCATACAAAAACAAATAAATGCATCCATTTCACTAAGGTTTTTATTTTTCACATTTGAAACAAAATACAAAAAAAAGAGAAGTAAAAACAAATAAATTTGCGGCTTTAAAATTGTAATACAACAAAATTCAAGCAATAACGGGGAGGATCACTTATTGGTCTCGCTTCGGCTCCGCCGCTCAATCCGGTTCATGCACTCATGATGTCGAGAGAAATTTGGCAGCGCTTCGCTTCGCAGAATTAACCTCCTCCTCCCCAGAGCTCCAAATCGCCAGAAAAAAACAAGTGCAAATGAGCCCAAAACCTAGTTTTGGCCTTTAAATAGGCTTTTTGAGCCTGTAATCATTCCTCCCTGGGATGAGCACTCTGGTTAGTGCTCATCCCACCCTAGAATGAATACTACATAGGAATTCATCCCACCTTGGAACGAATTCATCACACAAATTTCAAAAATAGCAAAAAAAATGCACAAAAATGCACCAAAAACAACAATAAAACTGTCCAATGAGAGTGCTTTTGCACTTAACATTTCGGGCATGCAAAACCAATTTCGGGGTCACAAATCCTCACTATCCTACTCCCTAAGAAGGCTACCATAGCTGGACCACTCCACGGGAAGACGGATCTTCGAGAATTTCATCCCCACGCGACGTCGCAAAAAGGGTCAAAACCCACCCAAAAATAGCAATAGAGTTGCCGAACGATGGCGCCTTCACACCTGACATTCTTGGCATCCAAAATAGATGTTGGGATTACAAATTGTCACTATCCTACTCCCTAAGAAGGCCACCATGGCCGGACCGCCCCACGGGAAGATGGATTTTTGCCAATTTTAGCCCCGAAAGCATCACCAAAAGGGTTCACACCCACCAAAAATAGGTCAGACTGTCGAAAAACTGCACACACATTCAAAGATAAATCTCTGAAGGCACCCTTACACAAGTCATCTTGGGTCAAGTGACTCATCACTTTTCTCATGAAGGTCATTCCCTCATCGATTCGTTGCTTGAGGGGGTAGTCACACTTAGTCACCAATCAACAAATACATACACCCAACCATGGAAATGGCATGCATTCAAAGAATCATTGACAAAGATAATCACGCTCCTGCTTGGGGCAGCAAACAAGCAATAATCACAAACTGATCAAACACTTGGCATTCATGAATCATGAACTCAAGGTTCCCACAGACAAAAGGTTGTGCCCTTTGCCTATTCATGACTGATCAATGTCCAAGCTCAAGTAACACCTCACCGAAAAAGGTTAACACTTGAACTGAGTTCCTTCGCTCGTCAGAAGCAAGGATTCAAGAATGCATGCCCTTTCCATACTTGGGGCATCAAAATTTGGTTAGGTTACTAGAAACCCTAATCATTAGTGCTTTGGTTATCTATTTTTGCTCGGTGCTGTGCCTTGCACAGCGCATCCCAAAAAGGGGCATCTATAGACACCAAAACAACACCAATCCGATTATGTGACTGCAAACACTAATCGCATTGACACACACAGCCCCAAGGGCAGCCCCCAGAGGTTAAACAGTGGTCCTAACCACTCTCACAGCAGTTTTGGAAGGTCAAAAATCATTTTGGCACCTTCAGGCACTTTGCTCAATATCCGTTCCACCCAAGGATGAATTCAAACTAGGATTCGCCCCACCCAGGGACAAATTCATAATTCGCTCCTGGGTGGGGTGAATTGCAGGTTTGATGGGAAAAAATTTAAATCTTGACAAATGGTAGCTCAGATACGCCACTTAACGCTTCCTTCATCGCATGGGAGTGTGGGTGAGCATTTTCGAGCGTTAGAGGCAGTTGCAAGGGCAGTCATGAAGTCCCTAATCAGGGAGGAATCTCCCTCCCCCTGAGAAGGCATGATTGCCAAGTGGCGCCTCTGCATGCCCAATTCAAGAGACCTCCAAGTCTATAAATTGGTGAGTTTCCTCACCCCAAAAGAGAGGAGAGGGAGCATTTTAAGCAACGAAGTGCTGCCATTTTATTTCCCCATACACCCTTAGTTGATTTGTGCCTTTCACATCCGTGATCTCTTTTCGAGAGGAGGTCATTGGGTGATCATTGGAAGGTCGAATATTGAGCCCAAAACCTGAAATTTGGCCATAGAATACCACCCAATTTTCTGAAAACACTTTACAAGAGATTTTGGACCCATCCCAAGTGGATTGGTGCCGAAATCAGGTCCCAACGGTGGGCGGCCTGCCCGGGCGCCCCCACACTGTTGCGAGTCTAATCGTCCCTTTTAGGAATGATTAGGAATCTATGGTAGATTGTTCTTTCTATCATTTTTATCTTGCATTTCATCTTATGCTGCTTAGATAGTTTGCAATTTCGATTTCGTAATGTTTTGAGCAAATCGTATCATGTTTTATCATTTTTTGTCTTTACTAACTTGCAGGTAGCATCATCAAATTCCTATTAATGGAGGCCAAATTGGGAAAATATGACCATCTGGGTCTTCCCAAAATACCCCCAATTAGCTAACCCCAAGTTTGTAGGTCTTTTGGAGCTCTCTAGGCAGGACATTTGGGAAAGTACCTTTTCGGCATTTTGTTGCAGGTAAATTCGTCCCGCCCTAGAGCGAATTCAAATCGGTGAGGAATTTCCTGACTGTTCCTTTTGCAATGCCTTCCTGGTGATGTTTCTATGCCCCTATAAAATTTTTAGGTCATTTGGATACCGTTTAGTCATCGTTTTACCTATTTCTTGCATGCACTAATCGTAGGCTTGGGGATTGCATGTTTCATCTCATCCGCAGGTGCTACTGACTATTTCTTGTTTCTTTGAATGTAGGATCTAGACATCAGAGGAGCGGCAGTGAGTCGACATCCGTATACACAAGCGGCGGTGACATTTGGTCCACCCACTTTACATGTGGGCACGCGAAAGAAGGAATGGCATCCGTGGATGTAACAAAGAAATGAATTTAACGCTCCTCGCCCCCCTAAAAGGGGAGGAAGCGAATTGTAACCGAGTTCTGAAAAGACATCAATAAAAGAAAGGGCTGTCTTCCTTATTTGATTTGTTCGGTTTCGATTTGTTCATGCTTTCTCCTGTTTCATGCATTTTCGATTCGTAGGATTTAGCGTTAAGTTTAGTTTCATTTTTGCATCGTACTTGGAGCCCTATTTCCTTTTTGCTTTTGTATCCTTGTTCTTTCAAACATTAAGTTTTATAAGAGCAATAATGATGGACACACAACAAGATGGTGTAGAGCAAATATTACAGAAGTAGGTATGAAAAGGATTAGGAACATGGATGAGAACAAGAATAGGAACAAGAACAAGAACATGGATCAGAATAATAACAGAACAAGAACATGGATGAGAACAGGAAGAGGAACAAGAACATAAATAGAAATGATAACAAAAACATAGATGATATCTTGGAAAGAAATAGTGAGAGGATTCAGAAAACTAACAAAAGAAGAGAGAAATATAAAAGCATAGATCTATGATTTCAGGGAGAAGAAATAATCCCACCCCAGAATTAACCACCTCATGGGGAGGTGGGGGAGGGGATAAGCTAAGAGACTCATTCTTAGCCCCGAGCCCCAAATGTGACTCTTTGCCATTGATGACAAAGGGGGAGAGATTTTTATATTGGTAAGAGTTTTTGGTATGGGGAGATATTTGATATTTGAGAGAGCATTAGGCCAGGGCGAGCAAAGTCCTATGGGGAGTAGAAAATAAGGTTAGATTTTAGTAAATGAATATGGGTTGCCATCGATGACAAAGGGGGATATTGTTGGATATTTTGAGTCCCTAAGCTAAAAATTTGTCATTGATGTCAAAAGGACCTATGCAAGTAAGCACTATGATTTTATCCACAAAGAGCTTCATGAGAAGTAAAGGTTTTGATCAAAAGGATGCATGGCATTTGGTTCCAAAAAGGATATTCAAGGGAAGCTTAGCAAAGGGTTTTTATTTAAAACCATGGATGGCAAATTTAAATGGGTTTTTCTTAAAACCCAAGTTGGCTTTTCGTTTCATCGAAAAGGGTGCCCGATGATGAATATATTTAATTTTAAAGGTTTTATTTAAAACCATGGATAATATATTTGAAATGGGTTTTTCTTAAAACCCAAGTTGGCTTTTCGTTTCATCGAAAAAGGTTCCCCGGTGATGGAGATATTTAATTTTAAATATTTAGTTTAATTTTTAAATAATTCAAAATTTATATTTTAATTTTTAAATTAAAAGTAAAATTTTATTTGCCCACGTCATGAGGAAGCACATATATTTCCAAGAAGAAGGAAGGCATATATATATGCCATTAAATTCTTCAATTTAAATTATCCTTGCTCTTGTTGTTAATGTGATTGTCGAAAAGTGAATAGAGCTTGTGTGAAAAAGGTTTAAGTGGTAGAAGCAACGAATAAATCGGAAGACGTGCGAAAACCAAGTCACCTTGGGTAGTGTGACATGTTGGCAACTCAGGCAGTGCAAAGGCATTTGGTAGCAAAAGGTCATGCATTCAATTTTTGGCAAGGTTCGTTTGTTGTGCTTTGTGGTGGAAGGGCCAAGGGTGCATGATTTATTTAAGGCATGTGGGCATATAGCATATAAAGGGAAGTCATGTGTAGACACCAAAACAGCACCAATCCGATTATCTGACTACAAACACTGATCGCATTGACACACACAGCCCCAAGGGCAGCCCCAAGAGGTTAAACAATGGTCCTAACCACTCTCACAGTAGTTTTGCCCCAAAATAACAAAATTTGCATCTCATTTCCATGCATGCTCAAACTCGTCACAAAAATAAAGAGCTCTATTTTGCATATCATCTTCATATTCACACAAATCAATCCATCAAAAACACAAAAATATATAGTTGCATTACGCATCACATCCATACATTACATATTTGTGGTCATAAAGTTCAAGGCACCATAGACTATAATTACTTGGCAAAACCCTCATTTTCCACATTTCTCTGCTTTATAAAAAGTCCATCAAAGATAAACGCCAATCACATATTTTCACCATACTATAGTTAGTGATCTTCTAATTTATCAATATTTTCTGTCATTCAGTCGTCATTAGCTTTCTAGCCATGTATTGTACCAAGTCAAATAGATTTTACTAAGGTAGAGTTTTACTTGGATTACACCTTGTTACATAGCATCCCAGCACAAATTAAAACACATAAAAAATTCCCAAGTTGTGTGAACGAAAGATGAAACCTGCAAAGCAATCTAGGTCACCATAACTGAAATGGTTATCTTGCTCATCCCCCTGTGTGAATAACACCAAGAATGCTGAGAGTTGGCAAAAGTACAAGCATCCTCCTTACCCAATTCCCCACGAATCCCAAGTTCTCAAAAGTTGCAAAACATCAACAATTTGCAAACGTCAAAAATCCAAATTTTGACATCACAACCAAAGTGCATACATCAAGAAAAGCACATAAAATAGTGATTCTCATCACTCCATATCCAAATCCCTTGCTCAAAAGAAAAAACAAAAATAAACAGTGATTTTATCAATATAAAAGAGCAAGTATCCCAATACAATTGAAGAAAAGAAGGGAGTCGAACTTGAATCCCTGGAACTCTCAACATTCCGACAGGTCATGAGGCAAACCTCAGTATCGGTTTGGTTGATAGCCTATCAGTCACTGGTGGTAAACCTCCCGCATGATGATATCTCTATCATAGTAGCTTGTGTGCAGATCAATGTTTGCATGTGGATGAGCTAGCTTATGGTATCCTAGATAGCATCGCAGATTAATCTAACTAAATGCAACAAAGGATTTAGTGGGGCTAATTAGGTGATCCTCAGTACAGGTTTGGTTGATAGCCTATCTGGCACTGGCTGTATCTTGAAAAACACCACATAAATGAACTCAATTGCACACATAGGGGTGTGAAATAACTTGGTCCAAAACAAGTATGATTCATACCTTGTTCAAAAGTCTCGTGAGATGAAAGTACAGTCGTGGCTAGTTCGTTAAAACATATGAGTCTCAAAAAACCTTAACTACATTGGAAACCAACTTGCTATATTTCATTCTCACCATGCCATCAAAAAAAGAAACATGACCCACATGCATGAATAAAGTCAGGTCACACAACAATCACCCTGCACAAAAAAACCATAAACTCTAAACAGTCTATGGTGCGATCGCCAAAAAAATCACAAATTCAATTCATTCATTCCATCTGCATATCATATAAATTAAAAACATTTGCATTCCATAAAAACATATACATCCATCAATATAAACTAACATGCATACATCCATATTCATCAATCATCATACATAACATCAAATCATGACATGTGCATACATAAAATAAAGTCATTTGTATATATATCATCAAAAATGCACCAAAAATAGCAATAAAACTGTCCAATGAGAGTGCTTTTGCACTTGACATTCCGGGCATGCAAAACCAATTTCGGGGTCACAAATCCTCACTATCCTACTCCCTAAGAAGGCTACCATAGTCGGACCACTCCACGAGAATATGGATCTTCGAGAATTTCATCCCCATGCGGTGTCGCAAAAAGGGTCAAAACCCACCCAAAAATAGCAATAGAGTTACCGAATGAAGGCGCCTTCGTGCATGACATTCTTGGCATCCAAAACAGATGTTGGGATTACAAATTGTCACTATCCTACTCCCTAAGAAGGCCACCATGGCCGGACCGCCCCACGGGAAGACAAATTTTTGCTAATTTTAGCCTCAAAAAGCATCACCAAAAGGGTTCACACCCACCAAAAATAGGTCAGACTATCGTAAAACTGCACACACATTCAAAGATAAATCTCTGAAGGCACCCTTACACAAGTCATCTTGGGTCAAGCGACTCTTCACTTTTCTCATGAAGGTCATTCCCTCATCGATTCATCGCTTGAGGGGGTAGTCACACTTAGTCACCAATCAACAAATACACACACCCAACCATGGAAATGGCATGCATTCAAAGAATCATTGACAAAGATAATCACGCTCCTGCTTGGGGTAACAAATAAGCAATAATCACAAACTGATCAAACACTTGGCATTCATGAATCATGAACTCAACGTTCCCATAGAGAAAAGGTTGCGCCCTTTGCCTATTCATGACTGATCAATGTCAAAGCTCAAGTAACACCTCATCGAAAAAGGTTAACACTTGAATTGAGTTCCTTCACCCGTCAGAAGCAAGGATTCAAGAATGCATGCCCTTTTCATACTTGGGGCACCAAAATTTGGTTAGGTTACTAAGAAACCCTAATCATTAGTGCTTTGGTTATCTATTTTTGCTCGGCGCTCTGCCTTGCACAGCGCATCCCAAAAAGGGGCATCTGTAGACACAAAAATAGCACCAATCTGATTATGTGACTACAAACACTGATCACATTGACACACACAGCCCCAAGAGCAGCCCCCAGAGGTTAAACAGTGGTCCTAACCACTCTCACAGTAGTTTTGGAAGGTCAAAAATCATTTTGGCACCTTCAGGCACTTTGCTCAATATCCGTTCCACCCAGGGACGAATTCAAACTGGGATTCGCCCCACCCAGGGATGAATTCATAATTCGCTCCTAGGTGGGGTGAATTGCAGGTTTGATGGGAAAAAAGTCAAATCTTGACAAATGGCAGCTCAGATCCGCCACTTAATGCTTCCTTCATCGCATGGGAGTGTGGGTGAGCATTTTCGAGCGTTAGAGGCAGTTGCAAGGGCAGTCATGAAGTCCCTAATCAGGGAGGAATCTCCCTCCCCCTGAGAAGGCATGATTGCCAAGTGGTGCCTCTGCATGCCCAATTCAAGAGACATCCAGGTCTATAAATTGGTGAGTTTCCTCACCCCAAAAGGAGAGGAGAGGGAGCATTTTAAGCAACGAAGTGCTGCCATTTTATTTCCCCATATACCCTTAGTTGATTTGTGCCTTTCACATCCGTGATCTCTTTTCGAGAGGAGGTCATTGGGTGATCATTGTAAGGTCAAATATTGAGCCCAAAACCTGACATTTTGCCATAGAATACCACCCAATTTGCCGACAACACTTTACAATAGATTTTAGACCCATCCCAAGTGGATTGGTGCCGAAATTAGGTCCCAATGGTGGGCGGCCTGCCCGGGCGCCCCAGCACTGCTGCGAGTCTAATCGTCCATTTTAGGAATGATTAGGAATCTATGGAAGATTGTTATTTCTATAATTTTTATCTTGCATTTCATCTTATGCTGCTTAGATAGTTTGTAATTTTGATTTCGTAATGTTTTGAGCAAATCATATCATGTTTTATCATTTTTTGTCTTTACTAACTTGTAGGTAGCATCATCAAATTCCTATTAATGGAGGCCAAATTGGGAAAATATGACCATCTAGGTCTTCCCAAAATACCCCCAATTAGCTAACCCCAAGTTTGTAGGTCTTTTGGAGCTCTCTAGGTAGGACATTTGGGACAGTACCTTTTCGGCATTTTGTTGCAGGTAAATTCGTCCCGCCCCAGAGTGAATTCAAATCGATGAGGGATTTCCTAACTGTTCCTTTTGCAATGCCTTCCTGGTGATGTTTCTATGCCCCTGTAAAATTTTTAGGTCATTTGGATACCGTTTAGTCATCGTTTTACCTATTTCTTGCATGCACTAATCGTAGGCTTGGGGATTGCATGTTTCATCTCATCCGCAGGTGCTACTGACTATTTCTTGTTTCTTTGAATGTAGGATCTAGACATCAGAGGAGCGGCAATGAGTCAACATCCGTATACACAAGCGATGACGACATTTGGTCCACCCACTTTACATGTGGGCACGCGAAAGAAGGAATGGCATCCGTGGATGTAACAAAGAAATGAATTTAACGCTCATCACCCCCCTAAAAGGGGAGGAAGCGAATTGTAACCGAGTTCTAAAAAGACATCAATAAAATAAAGGGTTGTCTTCCTTATTTGCTTTTTTTGGTTTTGATTTGTTCATGCTTTCTCCTGTTTCATGCGTTTTCGATTCGTAGGATTTAGCGTAGTTTAGTTTCATTTTTGCATCGTACTTGGAGCCCTGTTTCCTTTTTGCTTTCGTATCCTTGTTCTTTCAGTGGTGATCACGGTGGGACCTTGTACTCTATTTTTAAGATCAGATATCTGATCCAAACTTGGTTGTTTTTGCTTGCAGGTACCGAGTTTTTATACGCTGATTGTTGTTCGTTCCATCAGGAGGCGGATACAGAGCTGTAATTCATCTTACCCAGGGACGAATTGGAATTTGCCCCACCCTATGATGAATACAGTCCTGTAATTCATCCCACCCTAGGATGAATTTTGGTTTGTGCAGTTTCTGGGCAGAAACTCAGAACCGACAGATTTGGGCAGAGAAGAGGTAAGGATTTCAAACTTTTCCTATCATTTTTTGTCTTCAGTTTTTCTGTTTTTAGGGTACTTGCTTGCTTAGGGAAAGTAGTTTTCCTTTACTGCTTGCTTGTTTCCATTTTGAAAAATAAAAATAACCCCACACACCATGTCACAAATTAAAAACCAAGGAGCTAGTCGTAAAACCCCAACCCTTGATCAAGACCAACGGTGGATTTCATCACCACATTGGCTTGAATTTTTGCATCCATTACCCCGATCACTACTGTTGGTAGATGTAAATCCTGATGAAATCTGACTGAGTGTAGCTGGGGTGATTCTCGGCACATGAGGATAAGCATTCTATGGTAGGTGTCATAAACAAGGCGATTCCCCTTCCATACCACCTACGTTCCACGTACCATATGCTCTCACGTACCTATAGTTTCCCTCACGTAAGTGCGGGTATATAGAGAGGTTGGTCTATCGGCCTGGCAATGGTATATCGAAGGGGCGACCATTTTTGGGAGCCATAAGAGCCATCATTTTGCATCTAAACATTCTTTACAAAAACCTTCAAAAAAAAAAAAAAAAACAAAAACCAAAACACACTAAACCAGGTCTAGGACACATTTTCAATATTTAAATGAGATAATTACTGCTTGTGTGTGTGTGATGTTTTCTGTTTAGTGTAGCATAAAAATCATAAAAAGATATAAAAAACTACATAGCTTGTAGAAAAACACCACCATGGTGTACACCCATAGCCAAGCCCAATCAAGGACGAAAGTTGCAAAAAGTGTACAAGGGGGCACAAGTCGCCTCCGCTACAACACTAAGGACTTGTTCATACCACCTTGGATGCCTGACCCACAAGAGATTCTGCATCATTCGATGTCAATATGGAACTATAGGGACACCCATTTTAGGGACACGCCCATTCATCATAGCCCCTTTCGGGAAGAGTCCTTACATGTGGCACTCAACATAGATAAAAAGGCTCCCTTAGAAGCTCGATATGAGTGGCCACCGCATGATGAAGTGCTAGAGCGGCATAGTTTCCATGAGGAGATGCCACATGATGATGGCTTCCCTCCTTTGCCCCCCATCACTATCAGAACCAATAGACAAAATCCAGAGCGCAAGCCCCTTAAAGCAGGGCAAGCCAACTCTACCCGCCCCTTTCACACATATGAAAGGGAGCACGAGGAAGACCATTACATTCCTCAAGAGCAATATACAATGTGGGAGCCATGCGCTTCAGCACCTGCTATATACCATCATCACCTACTGAGGCCAGAGCCTCGGGTAAATGTTGCCAACCTCGATAGAGGAAAGCAACCTATTTAGATCTCGGATCATCATGACCGAGGTAAGTGCATAGGAGAGGCATCTAGGACTCCTAGGCTCAAGATGGCAAAACCAATTGACCTAGAAATCGCTAGACATGCCACCCGCCAAGTGTAGATCACGTGGCTTGAGCAATATCAACAGCAACTAGAGCATTTGTATCACCTTAGCAAAGAGCGCATTATGTACCAAATAGAAGAGCTGCTCCATAACCCGGTGCCTAAAATGGTTCCAACCCCGTGCACCCAAATGGCAGAACCATATGAGAGACACAACCCCTTGGTGCAAGATAGGTCTCTGCAACCTTACCAAGTGCTACCTCCGAGACCTCCTAGACCCAAATGGGAGGCCACTCCCTGGAACAATGATGGGTACCCTCCAGGGGACCCACCCAGGGTCATAGGCCTCGTCCAGAGACTCCTTAGGAAGCTTACGAGGAATATGAGCAAAAAGAAGATCGGGCCGAAATGCCCCACCCTATGATGAATACAGTCCTGTAATTCATCCCCCCCTAGGAAGAATTTTGGTTTGTGCAGTTTCTGGGCAGAAACTCAGAACCGAAAGATTTGGGCAGAGAAGAGGTAAGGATTTTGAAATTTTCCTGTCATTTTTTGTCTTTAGTTTTTCTATTTTTAGGGTACTTGCTTGCTTAGGGAAAGTAGTTTTCCTTTATCGCTTGCTTGTTTCCATTTTGAAAAATAAAAAGAACCCCACACACCATGTGGAAAATTAAAAACCAAGGAGCTGATCGTAAAACCCCAACCCTTGATCAAGACCAACGGTGGATTTCATCACCACATTGGCTTGAATTTTTGCATCCATTACCCCGATCACTACTGTTGCTAGATGTAAATCCTGACGAAATCTGACCGAGTGTAGCTGGGGTGATTCTCGGCACATGAGGATAAGTCTTCTATGGTAGGTGTCATAAACAAGGCGATTCCCCTTCCATACAACCTACGTTCCACGTACCATATGCTCTCACGTACCTATAGTTTCCCTCACGTAAGGGCGGGTATATAGAGAGGTTGGTATATCGGCCTGGCAATGGTATATCGAAGGGGCGACCATTTTTGGGAGCCATAAGAGCCATCATTTTGCATCTAAACATTCTTTACAAAAACCTTCAAAAAAAAAAGAAAAAACAAAAACCAAAACACACTAAACCAGGTCTAGGACACATTTTCAATATTTAAATGAGATAATTACTGCTTGTGTGTGTGTGATCTTTTCTGTTTAGTGTAGCATAAAAATCATAAAAAGATATAAAAAACTACATAGCTTGTAGAAAAACACCACCATGGTGTACACCCATAGCCAATCCCAATCAAGGACGAAATTTGCGAAAAGTGTACAAGGGGGCACAAGTCGCCTCCGCTACAACACTAAGGACTTGTTCATACCGCCTTGGAGGCCTGACCCACAAGAGAATCTGCATCATTCGATGTCAATATGGAACTATAGGGACACCCATTTGAGGGACACGCCCATTCATCATAGCCCCTTTCGTGAAGAGTCCTTACATGTGGCACTCAACATAGATAAAAAGGTTCCCTTAGAAGCTCGATATGAGTGGCCACCGCATGATGAAGTGCTAGAGTGACATAGTTTCCATGAGGAGATGCCACATGATGATGGCTTCCCTCCTTTGCCCCCCATAACTATCAGAACAAATAGACAAAATCCAGAGCGCAAGCCCCTTAAAGCAGGGCAAGCCAACTCTACCCGCCCCTTTCACACATATGAAAGGGAGCACGAGGAAGACCATTACATTCCTCAAGAGCAATATACAATGTGGGAGCCATGCGCTTCAGCACCTACTATATACCATCATCACCTACTGAGGCCAGAGCCTCGGGTAAATGTTGCCAACCTCGATAGAGGGAAGTAACCTATTGAGATCTCAGATCATCATGACCGAGGTAAGTGCATAGGAGAGGCATCTAGGACTCCTAGGCTCAAGATGGAAAAACCAATCGACTTGGAAATCGCCAGACATGCCAATCACCAAGTGTAGATCACATGGCTTGAGAAATATCAACAACAACTAGAGCATTTGTATCGCCTTAGCAAAGAGCGCATTATGTACCAAACAGACGAGCTGCTCCATAACCCGGTGCCTGAAATGGTTCCAACCCCGTGCACCCAAAGGGCAGAACCATATGAGAGGCACAACCCCTTGGTGCGAGATAGGTCTCTGCAACCTTACCAAGTGCTACCTCCGAGACCTCCTAGAACCAAATTGGAGGCCACTCCCTGGAACAATGATGGGTACCCTCCGCAGGGACCCACCCAGGGTCATAGGCCTCGTCTAGAGACTCCTTAGGAAGCTTATGAGGAATATGAGCAAGAAGAAGATCGGGCCGAAATGCCCCACCCTATGATGAATATAGTCCTGTAATTCAAGCCCCCCTAGGAAGAATTTTGGTTTGTGCAGTTTCTGGGCAGAAACTCAGAACCGAAAGATTTGGGCAGAGAAGAGGTAAGGATTTCGAACTTTTCCTGTCATTTTTTGTCTTTAGTTTTTCTGTTTTTAGGGTACTTTCTTGCTTAGGGAAAGTAGTTTTCATTTACTGCTTGCTTGTTTCCATTTTGCAAAATAAAAATAACCCCACACACCATGTGGCAAATTAAAAACCAAGGAGCTGGTCGTAAAACCCCAACCCTTGATCAAGACCAACGGTGGATTTCATCACCACATTGGCTTGAATTTTTGCATCCATTACCCCGATCACTACTGTTGCTAGATGTAAATCCTGACGAAAGCTGACCGAGTGTAGCTGGGGTGATTCTCGGCACATGAGGATAAGTCTTCTATGGTAGGTTTCATAAACAAGGCGATTCCCCTTCCATACCACCTACGTTCCACGTACCATATGCTCTCACGTACCTATAGTTTCCCTCACGTAAGGGTGGGTATATAGAGAGGTTGGTATATCAGCCTGGCAATGGTATATCGAAGGGGCGACCATTTTTAGGAGCCATAAGAGCCATCATTTTGCATCTAAACATTCTTTACAAAAACCTTCAAAAAAAAAAGAAAAAACAAAAACCAAAACACACTAAACCAGGTCTAGGACACACTTTCAATATTTAAATGAGATAATTACTGCTTGTGTGTGTGTGTGATCTTTTCTGTTTAGTGTAGCATAAAAATCATAAAAAGAGATAAAAAACTACATAGCTTGTAAAAAAACACCACCATGGTGTACACCCATAGCCAAGCCCAATCAAGGAGGAAAGTTGCGAAAAGTGTACAAGGGGGCACAAGTCACCTCTGGTACAACACTAAGGACTTGTTCATACCGCCTTGGAGGCCTGACCCACAAGAGATTCTACATCATTCCATGTCAATATGGAACTATAGGGACACCCCTTTGAGGGACATGCCCATTCATCATAGCCCCTTTCGGGAGGAGTCCTTACACGTGGCACTCAACATAGATAAAAAGGCTCCCTTAGAAGCTCGATATGAGTGGCCACCGCATGATGAAGTGCTAGAGTGGCATAGTTTCCATGAGGAGAGGCCACATGATGATGGCATCCCTCATTTGCCCCCCATCATTGTCAGAACCAATAGACAAAATCTAGAGCGCAAGGCCCTTCAAGCAGGGCAAGCCAACTCTACCCGCCCCTTTCACACATATGAAAGGGAGCACGAGGAAGACCATTACATTCCTCAAGAGCAATATACAACATGGGAGCCATGCGCTTCAGCACCTGCTATATACCATCATCACCTACTAAGGCCAAAGCCTCAGGTAAATTCTACCAACCTCGATAGAGGGAAGCAACCTATTGAGATCTCGGATCATCACGACCGAGGTAAGTGCATAGGAGAGGCATCTAGGACTCCTAGGCTCAAGATGGAAAAACCAATTGACCTGGAAATCGCCAGACATGCCACCCGCCAAGTGTAGATCACGTGGCTTGAGCAATATCAACAGCAGCTAGAGCATTTATATCGCCTTAGCAAAGAGTGCATTATGTACCAAACAGATGAGCTACTCCATAACCCGGTGCCTGAAATGGTTCCAACCCCGTGCACCCAAAGGGCAAAACCATATGATAGGCACAACCCCTTGGTGCGAGATAGGTCTCTGCAACCTTACCAAGTGCTACCTCCGAGACCTCCTAGACCCAAATGGGAGGCCACTCCCTGGAACAATGATGGGTACCCTCCGTAGGGACCCACCTAGGGTCATAGGTCTCGTCCAGAGACTCCTTAGGAAGCTTACGAGGAATATAAGAAAGAAGAAGATCAGGCCGAAATGCCCTACCAAGGTGGAGGGGTTGCCATCCAGCCACCCATCTATAGGCCTCAAGTCTACCACAACCCACAACAGGAGTAAACTAAAGAGGAAGAGATTAAATATTCAGATGCATATAAAGCGTTGCTAGAGTGTTTGGAGTCTGTGGAGTCCAAAAATTTTGTGGCCCAAAAGCCCACTTTTCGCCAACTCCATAGTCATCTTGTACATCCGTCCATGCCAGCACCCCCTTACCCTGAACACTTTAAGCTACCTCAGTTGGCAACCTTTAGAGGTGAGGAGGATGCTCAAGAGCATGTGACGATATTCTTGAGCCAATGCTTTGGTATTTAGGAAAATGATGTTTTGTTCTTAAGAACATTTATAACCACATTCGTAGGACCTACTTCAGATTGGTTTACTCAGCTACCAAAGCACAACATTAACAACTTAGATCAGTTAGTGGATGTGTTGCTCGAATGCTTCACCTTCAACACCAAAAAGAAGGTGTCACTGAGTGACTTAGCCAACCTCAGGAAATATGAGGAGGAAACCATGGCGGCCTATGGGAATCGATGGAGGACTTTGCTTTCAAAGCTACCCTACCTTCCCCCTATGTCCGACCTCACTCAAATGTTCTCAAAGAGCTGTTTGAGATCGATCTTTGTGCTATTGTAGCTACAGCAATATGCCACCTTGGAAGAAGCCCTGGCGCATGCTAGGATCATTGAAGAGATCAAGATATAGGATGGTGAGATAGCCAAACCTAAGAAGAAATAATGGAACAAGAACACAAAAATAGAGACTACGCAGTAGAAACCTTCTGCAGTCAACCAATTTGCTATCAATATCCCTAAGCCTGCATAAGCAACATAGCCTCAAAAGTCTAACTATCAGGCAGTGCCTCCTAACAACTATGACAGAGAAAATTAGAGGCAAGAACAGAGTCAACAACATCACCCTAGGCGACAATTCACACCCTACACAGAGTCCAGGGACTCCCTGTTTGACCACTTGTTAGCGGTAAATTTCATCAACCTGCCAGAGGTTCAAGCTGTAGACCCCAATGCTCCCAATCCTAAGGGATACAGGGATGAATTGTACTATAGGTTCCACAAACGATAGGGACATGACCTAAATTGTACTATAGGTTCCACCTTGGCTTGAATTTTTGCATCCATTACCCTGATTGCTACTGTTTCTAGATGTAAATCCTGACGAAAGCTGATCGAGTGTAGCTGGGGTGATTCCCAATGCATGAGGATAAGTCTTCTATGGTAGGTGTCATAAATAGGGCGATTCCCCTTCCATATCGCCTACGTTCCACATACCATCTGCTATCATGTACCTATAGTTTCCCTCACATAAGGGCGGGTATATAGAGAGGTTGGTATATCATCCTGGAAATGGTATATCGAAGGGGCGACCATTTTTGGGAGCCATAAGAGCCATAATTTTGCATCTAAACATTCTTTACAAAAACCTTCAAAAACAAAAAAAAACAAAAAAAAAAAACCAAAACACACTAAACCAGGTCTAGGACACACTTTCAATCTTTAAACGAGATAATCACTGCTTGTGTGTGTGTGTGGTATTTTCTATTTAGTGTAGCATAAAAATCATAAAAAGAGATAAAAAACTACATAGCTTGTAGAAAAACATCACCATGGTGTACACCCGTAGCCAAGCCCAATCAAGGACGAAATCTACAAAAATTGTACAAGGGGTCACAAGTCGCCTCCGCTACAGCCCTAAGGACTTGGTCATACCGCCATGGCGGCCTGACCCACAAGAGAGTCTGCATCGTTCCATGTCAGAATGGAACTATAGGGGCATCCCTTTGAGGGACACGCCCATTCATCATAGCCCATTTTGGGAAGATTCCTTACATGTGGCACTCAACATAGATAAAAAGGCTCCCTTAGAACGTCAATATGAGTGGCAACCATGTGATGAAGTGCTAGAGTGGCATAGTTTCCATGAGGATAGGCCACATGATGATGGCATCCCTCCTTTGCCCCCCCATCATTGTTAGAACCAATAGACAAAATCTAGAGCGCAAGGCCCTTCAAGAAGGGCGAGCCAACTCTGCCTGCCCCTTTCACACATACGAAAGGGAGCACGAGGAAGACCATTACATTCCTCAAGAGCAATATACAATGTGGGATCCATGCGCTTCCACACTTGCTATATACCATGATCACCTACTGAGGCCAGAGCCTCGGGTAAATGCCACCATCCTTGACAGAGGGAAGTGACCTATTGAGATCTCGGATCATCATGATCGAGGTAAGTGCATAGGAGAGGCATCTAGGCCTCCTAGGCTCAAGATGGTGGAACCAATCGACCTGGAAGTCGCCAGACATGCCACCCACCAAGTGCAGATCACGCGGCTTGAGCAAGATCAACAGCAGCTAGAGCATTTATATCGCCTTAGCAAAGAGCGCATTAGGCACCAAATAGATGAGCTGCTCCATAACCCGGTGCCTGAAAGGGTTCCAACCCCGCGCACCCAAAGGGCGGAACCATATGAGAGGCGCAACCCCTTGGTGCGAGATAGGTCTCCATGACCTTACCAAGTGCTACCTCCGAGACCTCCTAGACCCGAACGGGAGGCCACTCCCTGGAACAACGATGGGTACCCTCCATGGGGACCCACCCAGGGTCATAGGCCTCATCCAAAGACTCCTTAGGAAGCTTACGAGGAATATGAGCAAGAAGAAGATCGGGCCAAAATGCCCTACCAAGGCGGAGGGGTTGCCATCCAGCCACCCCTCTATAGGCCTCAAGTCTCCCACAACCCACAATGGGAGCAAACTAAAGAGGAAGAGATTAAATCTTTAGATGCATATAAAGCGCTGCTAGAGCATTTGGAGTCTATGGAGACCAAAACTTCTGGGCCCCAAAAGCCCACTTTATGCCAACTCCATAGTCATCCTGTGCATCCGTCCATGCCAGCACCCCCTTACCCTGAACACTTTAAGCTACCTCAGTTGGCAACCTTTAGAGGTGAGGAGGATGCTCAAGAGCATGTGACGAGATTCCTGAGCCAATGCTTCGGTATTCAGGACAATGATGCTTTGTTATTAAGAACGTTTATAACCACATTCGTAGGCCCTACTTCGGATTGGTTTACTCAGTTACCAAAGCACAACATTAACAACTTAGATCAGTTAGTGGATGCGTTCCTCGAATGCTTCACCTTCAACACCAAGAAGAAGGCATCACTGAGTGACTTAGCCAGCCTCAGGCAGTATGAGGAGGAAACCATGGCAGCCTATGGGAATCGATGGAGGACTTTGCTTTCAAAGCTGCCCTACCTTCCCCCTATGTTCGACCTCACTCAAATGTTCTCAAAGAGCTATTTGAGATTGATCTCTATGCTATTGCAGCTGCAGCAATATGCCACCTTGGAAGAAGCCCTGGCGCAAGCCAGGATCATTGAAGAGATCAAGATACAGGATGGCGAGATAGCCAAACCTAAGAAGAAATAATGGAACAAGAACACAAAAATAGGGACTACGCAACAGAAACCCACCATGGTCAACCAAGTTGCTATCAATGTCCCTAAGCCTGCACAAGCAACATAGCCTCAAAAGGCTAACTATCAGGCAGTGCCTCCTAACAACTATGACAGAGAAAATTAGAGGCAAGAACAGAGTCAGCGGCGTCGCCCTAGGCGGCAATTCACACCCTACACAGAGTCCAGGGACTCCTTGTTTGACCGCTTGTTAGCGGAAAATTTGATCAACTTGCTAGAGGTTCAAACCATAGACCCCAATGCTCCCAAGCCTAAGGGGTATAGGGAGGACTTGTACTATAGGTTCCACAGATGATAGGGACATGACCTAAATGCCTGCTGGAAGTTTAAGGGTTTGGTGCAAGACCTAATTGATAACAAGACACTAGCGGTAGATAATCCCGTGGCACCAAGCAATCAACAAATGGAGGTCTTTAAAGACCCCTTGCCTACTCATGCTCCACAGGAAAAGACCCTACAAGTTAATGAGGTCAAACAGAACTGCCCCATGCAGGGGTATGTAGGGATGATCAGTATAGTGACTCGAAATAGGAGGTACCCGAGCACAAATGCTCCTGCGGCAGCTGCAGGAGAGGTGCCAACAACGTCGCAACCACAATAGCACCTTGCACAACCTCCTCCGCCTAAGCCGGTGGCCACACTTCGGACCAAACTAACTCAGAGTTTGAGGACCACCTCGGCTAGGCTCTCCATATACGAGCTCATACAACAATCGACGCCCCATCGAGAGGCTCTAATGGAGATATTGAAAGCCATCGAGTTGCAGCCCCATGAAACAAATTCTTTCAACAACTTCGTGGGACATGTCAAATGATGCACTGAGCCGATCATCACATTTTGGGAAGATGAATTGAGATCAGTGACTGATGACATGGTGGATCCACCCCTGCACATTATCGCGTGGGTCAATGGGATCCCATACAAGAGGGTGTTGATAGACACTGGCTCGTCCAATAATATCATCACAACTATGGCCCTAAAACATCTGAAGTTGCCCGCATCTCACATCACAGCTTCCACCTACACTCTACGAGCATTCAATGATGCAATCTGCTCGACAGTTGGCACAATAGTCCTACCAATCCAAGTGGGACAAAAGACCATACCCACATTGTGCCACATATTGGAGGGTGAGATGGCCTACAACATCTTGCTTGGCCGGCCATGGATCAGGGACATGAAGTGTGTCCCTTCGATAGCTCACCAATGCTTAAAGTATACATTTGAAGGGGAGGTGCATGTAGTCCCAATGGACTTAGAACCCTTCAAGTATTGTAATGCGGTGCAACTGATGCCACAATCGACCCTACCATCAATGCATTTGGATTTCTAGTTAAATCCATCTAAATAGGGTCCGATTCCGTAGGCATCCCCGTTAGCAAGTTCCTCAAAATCCCAACCAGGTTCATCTTCATCGTCTGGACCTCCACCAACGACACCATATTTGGGGGCCAAATAGAAGGACAAAGGGAAGAAACCCCTGGAAGAGGCAAAACCTTTGGAAGAGACACCGCCATCAGTATCAACTATCTCTACTGAGGAGATGCCTAACCGAATGGAAGTCGAGGCTCCTAGTTCACCCGACATGGAGTGGACTCAGGGAGAGCTTCCATTCCCCCCCCTCAACCACCAATGATCACCGTTGAAATGGCCAATACGGTGCTGGGGGAGTATCTGGTGTAGAATATTGTAGCAACGCCCACACTAGAGTCCATGCAGGACATGGGGAGACCTCGCCTTCCCATTGGCACTATTGTTCCCCTAGGCTACCCACCGAACCAGACAAATTTTGTGTATGGGGGCCTCGATCATGGCGTTGCACCATGCACGCAAGAGGATGAAGATGAAGAGCCTTTTGCCAAAAATGTCAATTATTTGTCTAACCCAGACTTTGCTCTGAGATACCTTGGCCAATGCAATTGGCACGGATATGGGTTAGGTAGGTATGAGCAAGGGATACGTGTTCTTTTCCAACCAAGATACCAAATGCCATATGACAAGTCAGGAGTAGGGTTCAACCACCCCCTGCCCTTGGACATCTTGGTGGAGAACATGCAAGGCCTAGGGATAGGCAACAAGGGGGGATTGGCATCAGATCCTTACGCCAACCCTAACACAACATATACATTGGGGGATTATCTCCCATGGTCGACAACCACCCTTGTTAACCTCAATAACCCTTTCCCTTCGCTGGAGAGAGGAGAAAGCTCGAGAGCTCATTTTCAAGGAGGGTATAGACAGTGTCAAGAGGGATCTTCGGAGGATGAGTCGGAGTATGAACCAACATCATATGACCCCTTCAAATCAGATAGTGATCATTCACAAGTGGTCCCCATGAATGACTATCAAGAGAGCCTCTTGACGATGTTCCCTCTAGAGGCTCCAATCGAGCCAGTGCCACGTCAAGAGAATCAGGCCCCACCGTAGAGAGCGGAACAACCACAATGGGGCCAGATCAATTTGCTCGAGCAGGACGAGCCTGTCATACCTCAAACAGTTTTTGGAGCCAACGAGGGCTTTTGGATCTCCGATAGTGATTACGAAGATGAAACATAAATGACATATCTTAATCACATGCGGTAGATGCAGCATCGATACCCCTTGGAGATTAATGACATATTTGAATAGCTGAACATAGTGCCAGGGCATGAGTGGTATGTAGACCCAGCGGGGTGGGACCAAGTGTTGGATCCACCGCTTCAGGTATACGAAGAGCACCTTCCACCCCGAGACCCTAGAGTGATATCAGTGCCGAGGGCAGACCCTATCCTCCTATCAGCACATAGGGCCGATCCATTCATGCCAATACCCCTAGAGCCAGATCCGGAGCACAGGAATCATCTAGAATGTTCACGTCACCACACCCATGGTAATGGAGACCAAAATCATTTCATCAACATGATCTCCATTGACTTAACCGCCCCCATCCACAACCCGGTCGATCCGGCACAGTCATTGTATCTAGACATAGATGCCATAGACTGGGATCACGTCAATTCACCGCCATCCCCATCAGAGTACTGGCCTTTCGATGAAATGCTTCATTTTACCCCTGGGCCAACTCAGGATATCTTCCATGCTGAAGAGGAACCCGAGGTTCCTAACGATGATCTTAACTCAGCAAATGATATCCATTTGATCCCAACTCCACACCAGTTGGAGGATGGATCCCACATGTCGGTCGAGGAGATGACTGACGTAGACATCGGCTCAGATCCAATGAATCCATAGATCATCAAGCTGGGGGTAAGTCTATCCCCCAAAGAGCAAGCCGACTACATTGCCCTTCTCAAAGAGAAGAAGGAGGTTTTTGCATGGTCATACAAAGATATGTCGGGGCTAGATCCATAGCTAGTCATGCATAACCTAACGCTTGATCCGACAGTCAAGCCAGTTAAGCAAAAACTATGCAAGATGCACCCAACAGTGGCCTTGATGGTCAAATATGAATTGCAAAAGTTGTTGGATGCATAGTTTGTCATCTACATGGATTACCCACCATGGCTGTCCAACATGGTGCCCATCAAAAATCCCGATGGGAGGATTCACATATGCACTAATTTTCGAGATCTAAACAAAGTGAGTCCTAAGGATGATTTCCCCTTGCCGAGCATCGACGCCTTGGTAGACGCTACAGTGGGTCATGAAATGCTTTCCCTCATGGATGGTTTCTCGGGATACAATCAGATTTGTATCAATCCTGAGGACCAGCTAAAAATGGCGTTTACAACGCCTTGGGGGACATTTTGTTACAAGGTCATGCCTTTTGGCCTTAAAAATGCTGGCGCCACCTACCAACATGCCATGACGTACATCTTCCATGATTACATGCATAAAACTTTGGAAGATTACATGGATGATTTGTTGGCCAAATCTCTTTTGTGCCCAGATCATATCGATGACTTAAGCAAGATCCTCGATCGCCTCATGGAACATAAAGTCAGACTGAATCCCAAGAAGTGCGTCTTTGGCATCACATCTAGAAAACTCTTGGGTTTCATAGTCTCAAAGTGAGGCATCGAGGTCGACCCAAACAAAGTCAAGGCAATCCTTGAAATGCTTCCCCCAACTACCATCAAGCAGCTCAGAAGCCTACAGGGAAAGGTCACGTCGATCAAGCACTTCATAGCATAGCTATCTGACAAGTGCCGACCCATGAACAAATTATTGCACAAGGGGGTAGCATTTCACTGGGATGACGAGTGCCAGTCAACCTTCGATGACATTAAACAATACTTGGCTTCGCCATCGGTATTGGCACCACCTAGACCAGGAGTGTCATTCTACTTATACATCTCAGCTACTGAGGTGGCACTGGGTGCCATGCTAGCCCAGAAAAATGAACTTCACAAAGAATAGGCTACGTACTATCTTAGCCGCACCCTGGTCAGTTATGAACTTAACTATGCATACGTTGAGAAACTCTGCTTGGCAGTGGTGTTTGCTACCAAAAAGTTGTGCCATTACATGTTGAGCAACAAGACGTATGTTGTGTCTAAGGAGAATCCATTGCGATACATGATGAGTCATACTTATCATAGTAGTCGCACGGCGAAATGGATCATGTTGTTGATGGAATTTGACATAGAGTTTATTGGACAAAAATCCATAAAAGGTCAGGTCATAGCCGATCAACTAGCAGAGGCTCCTCTCGAAGACGATCAACCTCTGGTCATAGAACTACCCGATGATGGGGTCTTCCATGTCTCAGAATCACCAGATTCTGATGAGCCTGAGTCACAGGTCGACATAACCCTATTTTTTGATGGTTCTAAATGTGAGCAAGGTGGTGGCATGGGAATAGTATTCTTCACACCGCAAGGTGCTCCAATGCCTCTGTCATTCAAATTAAATTTCCCATGCACCAACAACAATGCAGAGTACGAAGCCTTGCTCATAGGTCTTTAGACAACAATCACCATGAACATTAAATGATTGAATATCTTTGGTGATTCGTTGTTAATCGTCAACCAAGTCAAAGGGGTATTCCAATGCAAATGCCTAGTTCTACAGGCCTACAAAGCCCTTGTGGACAAATTCTTGGCAAAGCTTGAATGGTACGACATCGAGGCACTCCCTCGGTCATCGAATCATTTTGCGGACACTATGGCCTCTTTGGGGTCGCTAATCCTGCAAGACATTTCTAGTGATATGACCACCATTCAAGTCAAAACACTATCGCAATCCATGATGGAGCGTGCAAGTTCTGACTTAACACCAGGAATCCACATGATCCAGATTGAACCTCCTCAGGATAGGTTCTCTCGAATCCATGATCGTCTGAAACATGCCAACTGGGGGTCCTTGTTCTCCCCTACTCCCCTTAATAGCAACACAATGCTATTCTTGCAAGTTCTCTCCCGCTCAACTTTTGCTAGGGATGAACTTCGAGAGGGACTGGCTGTTCATACCATCGAGGCTTTTGATCAGTAGGATTGGTATTCACCCATAAGGGACTACCTCAAGTTAGGTAACCTCCCACTTGGATTGATGCATGCCGCAAAATGTGCATTCAAGTAGAAAGCGGCAAAGCATGTCTTGTTAGGAGACATTTTGTACCATCGTAGCTATGAAGGGATCCTCCTTCGATGCTTGGACCAACAAGAGTCCACTTGGGCGATCGCCCAAGCGCACGATGGTACATGCGGTGGTCACTTCAGCGGTATGGCCATCGCAAAGTGCATTCTTTGCATGGGCTATTATTGGCCATATTTAGAGCGAGATTGTTGTGCATATGTCAAGAAGTGCATGAAATGTCAACACCATGCTAATTTGACACACGTACCTTCCCAGGCCTTGCAGCCGATCCAATCGGCTTGGCCATTTTCATAGTGGGGCCTAGATCTAATCGAAAATATCTCCCCTGCATCGTCAGGTCATCACACGTTTATCATCATGGCCATAGAGTACTTCACCAAGTGGGTGGAAGCAGTTTCGCTTACCTCTACGACTGGAACCCGCATTTCGGAGTTCATTTTGCACAACATCATATGTCATTTTGGTATTCCATCCAAGATAATTTTGGATAATGGGACGTCATTCAAAAACAAAGATGTGCGTGCTTTGACCACAAAGTACAAAATTCAGCATAGTTTTTTGACACCCTATTATCCGTAGGCAAATGGGCAAGCAGAGGCGTCGAACAAAATGCTAGTTGCCATCCTCAAAAATATAGTCACAGACAGTCATAAGGATTGGCACATTCAGATCCCACTTGCCCTATGGGCTTATCGCACCAGCATTCGGACGCCCACTGGGGCAACTCCATTTTCGCTCGTGTATGGCTCCGAGGCTGTCATGCCTCTCGAGTTGGAAATTCCTTCCCTACGCATATCAATGCAAGAGTTCATCGATGATGATACTACGTGGTAGGCCCGGTTAGACCAGCTTACGTTGCTTGATGAATGACGCGTTAATGCTCTCGAGCATTTACGTATCTATCAAGAGCGACTTAAGAAAGCATACAACATGAAAGTTCATTTGAGGGACTTTCAGGTCGGTGACTTGGTCTTGAAAGAAAACCAACAGAACTCTAGTTTGCCGTCCCATCTAAGGGACAAGTTCATGGCAAACTGGTTAGGTCCCTATGTAATTGATAGCAAAATAGGACCTGGAACATACCGGCTAGCCTCTCTTGATGGAATCAAGGAACTAGAACCCTTGAACATCAGTCATTTGCGGCCATTCCATGTTTAGAAGAGCCATAGCCCAAACAAAATGCTCCAAGGATTTCCGTAATCGCTTGGTCAATCCCCAAAATGCTCCAAGGATTTCCATAATCGCTTGGTCAATCCCCAAAATGCTCCAAGGATTCCAGTAATCGCTTGGTCAATCCCCAAAATGCTCCAAGGATTTTCGTAATCGCTTGGTCAATCCCCAAAATGCTCCAAGGATTTCCTAATCGCTTGGTCAATCCCCAAAATGCTCCAAGGATTTCCTAATCGCTTGGTCAATCCCCAAAATGCTCCAAGGATTTCCTAATCACTTGGTCAATCCCCAAAATGCTCCAAGGATTCCACCAATCACTTGGTCAATCCCCAAAATGCTCCAAGGATTCCACCAATCGCTTGGTCAATCCCCAAAATGCTCCAAGGATTCCCGCAATCGCTTGGTCAAAAAAAAGAAAATTCAAAAACAATAAAATCATCAAAAATAACAAAATTTGCATCTCATTTCCATGCATGCTCAAAATCGTCACAAAAATAAAGAGCTCTTTTTTTTGTCATATCATCTTCATATTCACACAAATCAATCCATCAAAAACACAAAAATATATAGCTGCATTACGCATCACATCCATACATTACATATTTGTGGTCATAAAGGTCAAGGCACCATAGATTGTAATTACTTGGCAAAACCCTCATTTTCCACATTTCTCCGCTCTATAAACAGTCCATCAAAAATAAACGCCAATCACATCTTTTCGCCATACTATAGTCAGTGGTCTTCTAATGTATCAAGAGTTTCTGTCATTCAGTCGTCATTAGCTTTCTAGCCACGTACTGTACCAAGTCAGACAGATTTTACGAAGGTAGAGTTTTACTTGGATTACACCTTGTTACGTAGCATCCCAGCACAAATTAAAACACAAAAAATTCCCAAGTTGTGTGAACGAAAGATGAAACCTGCAAAGCAATCCAGGTCACCATAAGCGAAATGGTTATCTTGCTCATCCCCATGTGCGAATGACCCCAAGAATGTTGAGAGTTGGCAAAAGGACAAGCATCCTCCCTACCCAATTCCCCAAGAATCCCAAGTTCTCAAAAGTTGCAAAACATCAACAATTTGCAAACGTCAAAAATCCAAATTTTGACATCACAACCAAAGTGCATACATCAAGAAAAGCACATAAAATAGTGATTCTCATCACTCCATATCCAAATCCCTTGCTCAAAAGAAAAAACAAAAATAAACAGTGATTCTTATCACTACAAAAGAGCAAGTATCCCAATACAATTGAAGAAAAGAAGGGAGTCGAACTTGAATCCCTGGAACTCTCAGCATTCCGACAGGTCATGAGGCAAACCTCAGTATCGGTTTGGTTGATAGCCTATCAGTCACTGGTGGTAAACCTCCCGCATGATGATATATCTATCACAGTAGCTTGTGTGAAGATCAATGTTTGCATGTGGATGAGCTAGCTTATGGTATCCTAGATAGCGCCGCAGATTAATCTGACTAAATACAACAAAGGAGTTAGTGGGGCTAATTAGGTGATCCTCAGTACAAGTTTGGTTGACAGCCTATCTGGCACTAGCGGTATCTCGACAAACACCACATAAATGAACTCAATTGCACACACAAGGATGTGAAATAACTTGGTCCAAAACAAGTCCGATTCATACCTTGTTCAAAAGTCTCGTGAGATGAAAGTACAGTCATGGCTAGTTAGTTAAAACATCTGAGTCTCAGAAAACCTTAACTACATTTGAAACCAACTTGCTATATTTTATTCTCACCTTGCCATCAAAAAAAAAAAAACATGGCCCACATACATGAAGAAAGTCAGGTCACACAACAATCACCCCGCACAAAAAAACCATAAACTCTAAACAGTCTATGGTGCGACCGCCAAAAAAATCACAAATTCAATTCATTCATTCCATCTGCATATCATATAAATTAAAAACATTTGCATTCCATCAAAACATATACATCCATCAATATAAACTAACATGCATACATCCATATTCATCAATCATCATACATAACATCAAATCATGACATGTGCATAAATAAAATAAAGTCATCTGTATATATCATCAAAAATGCCCGTAGGCTACAATGAACCGGTCCTGTGACCCCGCAACAAAATCCAAAAGCTCAAAAATCCCCAAAGCCTAAGGCGTCGGCCACCATGATCACACAGGATCGGTGCGACGGGAACTACCCCCCATGGTGTGGGTCCTATGGGACCCCTCAAGGTGGCTACTGCTAGCCCCCGCATCACGCCTACTCCCCCCTCCCTCATCCAATCACCTGCGACGAGATGATGCTGACTGCTCAGTATCACTACCCCTCATCTGGCATGAAGAGCCACCTCTAGAGGGCTCAGGTACCCGCCCCCGAGGTGGATGATCTCTCCCTCTAAATCCATCCAATGTCGACACCACTCCACCTCCCGTCGATGGTACATCGCTACTACATCGTCACGCTATGCCAGCTACGTCCATAGGAGATCCCTCTCCCGTGCAGCATCGGTATCACCCTCCTATCGATGGTGCATAGCCCATGCATTCTCCCACTTTGCTAGCTGAGTCCGCAAGAGATCTCTCTCTTGCAGAGCCTCCCCCAGCTCCTCATCTCACCTCCATAGTAGCCCCTCCAATCGTGCATTCTCAGTGCGCACCCCTACCTCCGTGTCCTCCACCACTACCTGGTGCATCGGTGAATCCGGGACTACAGCCTGCTCTGGCTCCCACTGCTCTAGGGCATCCTGCATCTCCGGATGATCTGGAACACCATAATCCACACCCACATCATCTACCTCCACCATGTTCGCATCCTCTAGCGGAGCTCCCCAATCATCTCCTGGTGCCTCGACACCCTCCCCGCCTGCTGTTGCTGCCTCCATGCCTCCCAGTGGCCCCTCTCCCCGCCATCACCGTAGTATCCACCACTGGTCATACTCCGTGGTAGTCCCGACGTCATCCACATCTAGGACATCAATCACCGCATCTGAATCCTTCGCCTAGTGGGCGATGACCGCCGGTCCAGAGTCCTCTCGTCCCCCTAACGTCGATAGACCACGGGCTCACCAGGCAACCCCTGGCGCACCCCAAACTATCGTGTCACCCAGTTGTAAGGGAAGAACTCATGCTCGGTCCCATGTCGCCCAATCAGCCACCGCTCCCTACGTACCCATCGGAGCCACTCTCTAGCCTCAGGCCAGGCTGGACAGTCCCGATAGGGGTGCCAGAACACCTCCCCTAGAGCAAGCCGAGCGAAGGCATCGGCATAGTGCCCTATGACACCTGCCCACCACCGACTCTATCCCTGCTCCTCAGACCGCCACCACAGAGCCGTGTAACCTATGTCCTTATCCATCATCTCCGCCCGAGTCATCCATGGCAACCCAATAGGCCTCTCCACCGCTATGTGCTGCCAAGCCCAGCTCTGCAATAGATAGCTGCAACTAATCCCCTTCTGCCTCCGATAGCGAACCTCGTATAGCTCACCATAGAGCTATGCCAACAGTGTCTATCCCCACCTCATGATCAATGGTGCCTCCGTCGAGCACTCCACCAGTCGATAGACAACATCCAGTAGGTTCCACGGGAACCTCGCGCCTGACGAGTCAGGTAGCAGCATGTTAGAGATGAGGCCCATCAGTACTGCGTGCCTCACTCCTAACACACCCCTCTCAAGCCACCATCGCACTAATATACCACCAATATGGTAGTCGCCCTCTGCCTTCTCCACTGGGCTCTCCACACCCAGCTCCTCCCCATGCCCGAAGCAGCGTGTCAGCACTACTGTCCGCTGATCCCATGACGTCGTCCTGATCGGCAGTCCATCTATCAAAATCCAAAGAATTCGATAGACATCCTCCAAGGTCACTGTCATCTCCCCTATTGGGATATGGAAGGTGTTGGTCCGGGGATCCCATAGGTTGATCAGGGCCATCAGATAGGCCCGATCCCCGACCACTGGCTCCAGCCGAGCCACCCGCTTGAGCCCAAGGGCGTCAAGCCACTCCCAGTCAGCCACAGTTAGCGCCTCCCACGCTTCAGCAAAAGCAGTAGGCACACGATATCGGCTCTTCACAACCTGCAAAAGAAAACCACACAAAAACATTAAAACTCATGAAAAACTGCATAAACAACAACATGAATATACAACACTACATCAAACAATGCACAGCTCAAAAAAACAACACAAACAACAAAACAATTAATTTGTCAGCCTAAAGTTTTTAACTTTAAATTGATAAATTAAACAAAAAAATCAAAATTCAAAACAATTAATTTGTCAGCCTAAAGTTTTTAACTTTAAATTGATAAATTAAACAAAAAAAATCAAAATTCAAAAACTTAATTTGTCAACCTAGGGTTTTGTACTCTCAAATTGGTAAATTAAGCGAAAAACAACAAAAATAGTAAAATTAATTTGTCAACCTAGGGTTTTTAACTCTTAACTGATAAATTAACCCCAAAAACAATAAAACTCGACTAGGGTTAGCCTACGTTTTCAGTTGAGTTTCGATTTTGTTTTGTTAGCCTAGGGTTTCTTTGGTTTACAAAAAAAATGGACACAAACACACATGGTTCCACTAGGATTCCAACCTAAGTTTTAATGAAGCCATACAAAAACAAATAAATGCATCCATTTCACTAAGGTTTTTATTTTTCACATTTGAAACAAAATACAAAAAAAAGAGAAGTAAAAACAAATAAATTTGCGGCTTTAAAATTGTAATACAACAAAATTCAAGCAATAACGGGGAGGATCACTTACTGGTCTCGCTTCGGCTCCACCGCTCGATCCGGTTCATGCACTCATGATGTCGGGAGAAATTCGGCAGCGCTTCGCTTCGCAGAATTAACCTCCTCCTCCCTAGAGCTCCAAATCGCCAGAAAAAAACAAGTGCAAATGAGCCCAAAACCTAGTTTTGGCCTTTAAATAGGCTTTTTGAGCCTGTAATCGTTCCTCCCTGGGATGAGCACTCTAGTTAGTGCTCGTCCCACCCTGGAATGAATACTACATAGGAATTCGTCCCACCCTGGAATGAATTCATCACACAAATTTCAAAAACAGCAAAAAAAATGCACAAAAATGCACCAAAAACAACAATAAAACTGTCCAATGAGAGTGCTTTTGCACTTAACATTTCGGGCATGCAAAACCGATGTCGGGGTCACAAATCCTCACTATCCTACTCCCTAAGAAGGCTACCATAGCCGGACCACTCCACGGGAAGATGGATCTTCGAGAATTTCATCCCCACGCGACGTCGCAAAAAGGGTCAAAACCCACCCAAAAATAGCAATAGAGTTGCCGAACGAAGGCGCCTTCACGCCTGACATTCTTGGCATCCAAAATAGATGTTGGGATTACAAATTTTCACTATCCTACTCCCTAAGAAGGCCACCATGGCTGGACCGCCCCACGGGAAGATGGATTTTTGCCAATTTCAGCCCTGGAAAGCATCACCAAAAGGGTTCACACCCACCAAAAATAGGTCAGAATGTCGAAAAACTGCACACACATTCAAAGATAAATCTCTGAAGGCACCCTTACACAAGTCATCTTGGGTCAAGTGACTCGTCGCTTTTCTCATGAAGGTCATTCCCTCATCGATTCGTCGCTTGAGGGGGTAGTCACACTTAGTCACCAATCAACAAATACACACCCAACCATGGAAATGGCATGCATTCAAAGAATCATTGACAAAGACTAATCACGCTCCTGCTTGGGGCAGCAAACAAGCAATAATCACAAAGCTGATCAAACACTTGGCATTCATGAATCATGAACTCAAGGTTCCCACGGACAAAAGGTTGCGCCCTTTGCCTATTCATGACTGATCAATGTCCAAGCTCAAGTAACACCTCACCGAAAAAGGTTAACACTTGAACTGAGTTCCTTCGCTCGTCAGAAGCAAGGATTCAAGAATGCATGCCCTTTCCATACTTGGGGCATCAAAAGTTGGTTAGGTCACTAAGAAACCCTAATCATTAGTGCTTTGGTTATCTATTTTTGCTCGGCGCTGTGCCTTGCACAGCGCATCCCAAAAAGGGGCATCTGTAGACACCAAAACAACACCAATCCGATTATGTGACTGCAAACACTAATCGCATTGACACACACAGCCCCAAGGGCAGCCCCCAGAGGTTAAACAGTGGTCCTAACCACTCTCACAGCAGTTTTGGAAGGTCAAAAATCATTTTGGCACCTTCAGGCACTTTGCTCAATATCCGTTCCACCCAGGGACGAATTCAAACTAGGATTCGCCCCACCCAGGGACGAATTCATAATTCGCTCCTGGGTGGGGCGAATTGCAGGTTTGATGGGAAAAAAGTCAAATCTTGACAAATGGTAGCTCAGATCCGCCACTTAACGCTTCCTTCATTGCATGGGAGTGTGGGTGAGCGTTTTCGAGCGTTGGAGGCTAGTTGCAAGGGCGAGTCATGAAGTCCCTAATCAGGGAGGAATCTCCCTCCCCCTGGGAAGGCATGATTGCCAAGTGGCGCCTCTGCATGCCCAATTCAAGAGACCTCCAGGTCTATAAATTGGTGAGTTTCCTCACCCCAAAAGAGAGGAGAGGGAGCATTTTAAGCAACGAAGTGCTGCCATTTTATTTCCCCATACACCCTTAGTTGATTTGTGCCTTTCACATCCGTGATCTCTTTTAGAGAGGAGGTCATTGGGTGATCATTGGAAGGTCGAATATTGAGCCCAAAACCTGAAATTTGGCCATAGAATACCACCCAATTTTCTGAAAACACTTTACAAGAGATTTTGGACCCATCCCAAGTGGATTGGTGCCGAAATCAGGTCCCAACGGTGGGCGGCCTGCCGGGCGCCCGCAGCTACTGCGAGTCTAATCGTCCCTTTTAGGAATGATTAGGAATCTATGGAAGATTGTTCTTTCTATCATTTTTATCTTGCATTTCATCTTATGCTGCTTAGATAGTTTGCAATTTCGATTTCGTAATGTTTTGAGCAAATCTTATCATGTTTTATCATTTTTTGTCTTTACTAACTTGCAGGTAGCATCATCAAATTCCCATTAATGGAGGCCAAATTGGGAAAATCTGACCATCTGGGTCTTCCCAAAATACCCCCAATTAGCTAACCCCAAGTTTGCAGGTCTTTTGGAGCTCTCTAGGCAGGACATTTGGGACAGTACCTTTTCGGTGTTTTGTTGCAGGTAAATTCGTCCCGCCTCGGAGCGAATTCAAATCGGTGAGGAATTTCCTGACTGTTCCTTTTGCAATGCCTTCCTGGTGATGTTTCTATGCCCCTATAAAATTTTTAGGTCATTTGGATACAATTTAGTCATCGTTTTATCTATTTCTTGCATGCACTAATCGTAGGCTTGGGGATTGCATGTTTCATCTCATCCGTAGGTGCTACTGACTATTTCTTGTTTCTTTGAATGTAGGATCTGGACATTAGAGGAGCAGCAGTGAGTCGACATCCGTATACACAAGCGACGGTGACATTTGGTCCGCCCACTTTACATGTGGGCACGCGGAAGAAGGAATGGCATCCGTGGATGTAACAAAGAAATGAATTTAACGCTCCTCGCCCCCCTAAAATGGGAGGAAGTGAATTGTAACCGAGTTTCGAAAAGACATAAACAAAATAAAGGGCTGTCTTCCTTTTTTGATTTGTTCAATTTCGATTTGTTCATGCTTTCTCCTGTTTCATGCATTTTCGATTCGTAGGATTTAGCGTTAAGTTTAGTTTCATTTTTGCATCGTACTTGGAGCCCTATTTCCTTTTTGCTTTTGTATCCTCGTTATTTCAAACATTAAGTTTTATAAGAGCAATAATGATGAACACACAACAATATGGTGTAGAGCAAATATTACAGAAGTAGGTATGAAAAGGATTAGGAACATTGATGAGAACAAGAATAGGAACAAGAACAAGAACATGGATCAGAATAATAATAGGAGCAAGAACATAGATGATAATAGGAAGAGGAACAATAACATAAATAGAAATGATAACAAAAACATATATGATATCTTGGAAAGAAATAGTGAGAGGATTCATAAAACTAACAAAAGAAGAGAGAAATATAAAAGCATAGATCTATGATTTCAGGGAGAAGAAATAATCCCACCCCAGAATTAACCACCTCATGGGGAGGTGTGGGAGGGGATAATGTAAGAGGCTCATTCTTAGCCCCAATCCCCAAATGTGACCCTTTGCCATTGATGACAAAGGGGGAGAGATTTTTATATTGGTAAGAGTTTTTGGTATGGGAAGATATTTGATATTTGAGAGAGCATTAGGCCAGGGCAAGCAAAGTCCTAGGGGGAGTAGAAAATAAGGTCAGATTTTAGTAAATGAATATGGGTTGCTATCAATGACAAAGGGGGATATTGTTGGATATTTTGAGTCCCTAAGCTAAAAAATTGTCATTAATGTCAAAAGGACCTATGCAAGTAAGCACTATGATTTTATCCACAAATAGCTTCATGAGAAGTAAAGGTTTTGATCAAAAGGATGCATGGCATTTGGTTCCAAAAAGGATATTCAAGGGAAGCTTAGCAAAGGGTTTTTATTTAAAACCATGGATGGCAGATTTAAATGGGTTTTTCTTAAAACCCAAGTTGGCTTTTTGTTTCATCGAAAAGGGTGCCCGGTGATGAATATATTTAATTTTAAAGGTTTTATTTAAAACCATGGATAATATATTTGAAATGGGTTTTTCTTAAAACCCAAGTTGGCTTTTCGTTTCATCGAAAAAGGTGCCCCGGTGATGGAGATATTTAATTTTAAATATTTAGTTTAATTTTTAAATAATTCAAAATTTATATTTTAATTTTTAAATTAAAAGTAAAAGTTTATTTTCCCACGTCATGAGGAAGCACATATATTTCCAAGCAGAAGGAAGGCATATATATATATGCCATTAAATTCTTCAATTTAAATTATCCTTGCTCTTGTTGTTAATGTGATTGTCAGAAAGTGAATAGAGCTTGTGTGAAAAAGGTTTAAGTGGTAGAAGCAACGAATAAATCAGACGACGTGCAAAAACCAAGTCACCTTGGGCAGTGTGACATGTTGGAAACTCAGGCAGTGAAAAGGCATTTGGTAGCAAAAGGTCATGCATTCAATTTTTGGCAAGGTTCGTTTGTTGTGCTTTGTGGCCAAGGGTGCATGATTTATTTAAGGGATGTGGGCATATAGCATATAAAGGGAAGTCATGTGTAGACACCAAAACAACACCAATCCAATTATGTGACTGCAAACACTGATCGCATTGACACACACAGCCCCAAGGGTAGCCCCCAGAGGTTAAACAGTGGTCCTAACCACTCTCACAGCAGTTTTGCCCCAAAATAACAAAATTTGCATCTCATTTCCATGCATGCTCAAGCTCGTCACAAAAATAAAGAGCTCTATTTTGCATATCATCTTCATATTCACACAAATCAATCCATCAAAAACACAAAAATATATAGCTGCATTACGCATCACATCCATACATTACATATTTGTGGTCATAAAGGTCAAGGCACCATAGACTGTAATTACTTGGCAAAACCCTCATTTTCCACATTTCTTTGCTCTATAAAAATTCCATAAAAAATAAACGCCAATCACATATTTTCACCATACTATAGTCAGTGGTCTTCTAATGTATCAAGAGTTTCTATAATTCAATCGTCATTAGCTTTCTAGCCACGTACTGTACCAATTCTAACAGATTTTATGAAGGTGGAGTTTTTCTTGGATTACACCTTGTTACATAGCATCCCAGCACAAATTAAAACACATAAAAAATTCCCAAGTTGTCTGAACGAAAGATGAAACCTGCAAAGCAATCCAGGTCACCATAAGCGAAATGGTTATCTTGCTCATCCCCCTGTGCGAATGACACCAAGAATGTTGAGAGTTGGCAAAAGTACAAGCATCCTCCCTACCCAATTCCCCACGAATCCCAAGTTCTCAAAAGTTGCAAAACATCAACAATTTGCAAACGTCAAAAATCCAAATTTTGACATCACAACCAAAGTGCATTCATCAAGAAAAGCACATAAAATAGTGATTATCATCACTCAATATCCAAATACTTTGCTCAAAAGAAAAAATAAAAATAAACAGTGATTTTATCACTATAAAAGAGAAAGAATCCCAAAACAATTGAAGAAAATAAGGGAGTCAAACTTGAATCCCTGGAACTCTCAGCATTCCGACAGGTCATGAGGCAAACCCCAGTATCAGTTTGGTTGATAGCCTATCAGTCACTGGTGGTAAGCCTCCCACATGATGATATATCTGTCATAGTAGCTTGTATGCAGATCAATGTTTGCATGTGGATGAGCTAGCTTATGGTATCCTAGATAGCGCCGTAGATTAATTTGACTAAATACAACAAAAGAGTTAGTGGGGTTAATTAGGTGATCCTTAGTACAGGTTTGGTTGATAGCCTATCTGGCACTGGCGGTATCATGACAAACATCACATAAATGAACTCAATTTCACACACAGGGATGTGAAATAACTTGGTCCAAAACAAGTTCAATTCATACCTTGTTCAAAAGTCTCGTGAGATGAAAGTACAATTGTGGCTAGTTCGTTAAAACATCTGAGTCTCAGAAAACCTTAACTACATTGGAAACCAACTTGCTATATTTCATTCTCACCTTGCCATCAAAAAAAAAAACATGGCCCACATACATGAAGAAATTCATGTCACACAGCAATCACCCCACACAAAAATTCCATAAACTCTGAATAGTCTATGGTGCGACCGCCAAAAAAATCACAAATTCAATTCATTCATTCCATCTGCATATCATATAAATTAAAAACATTTGCATTCCATAAAAACATATACATACATCAATATAAACTAACATGCATACATCCATATTCATCAATCATCATACATAACATCAAATCATGACATGTGCATACACAAAATAAAGTCATCTGTATATATATCATCAAAAATGCACCAAAAATAGCAATAAAACTGTCCAATGAGAGTGCTTTTGCACTTGACATTATGGGCATGCAAAACCGATTTTTGGGTCACAAATCCTCACTATCCTACTCCCTAAGAAGGCTACCATAGTTGGACCGCTCCATGGGAAGACGGATCTTTGAGAATTTCATCCCCACGCGACGTCGCAAAAAGGGTCAAAACCCACCCAAAAATAGCAATAGAGTTACCTAATGAAGGCGCCTTCATGCCTGACATTTTTGGCATCCAAAACAAACGTTGGGATTACAAATTGTCACTATCCTACTCCCTAAGAATGCCACCATGGCCGGACCGCCCCACGGGAAGATGGATTTTTGCCAATTTTAGCCTTGGAAAGCGTCACCAAAAGGGTTCACACCCACCAAAAGCAGGTTAGGCTGTCGAAAAACTGCACACACATTCAAAGATAAATATCTGAAGGCACCCTTACACAAGTCATCTTGGGTCAAGCAACTCATATTTTTTCTCATGAACGTCATTCCCTCATTGGGGGTAGTCACACTTAGTCACCAATCAACAAATACACACACCCAACCATGGAAATGGCATGCATTCAAAGAATCATTGACAAAGACAATCATGCTCCTGCTTGGGGCAAAAAACAAGCAATAATCACAAACTGATCAAACACTTGGCATTCGTGAATCATGAACTCAACGTTCCCATAGACAAAAGGTTGCACCCTTTGCCTATTCATGACTGATCAATGTCAAAGCTCAAGTAACACCTCATCGAAAAAGGTTAACACTTGAATTGAGTTCCTTCGCCCGTCAGAAGTAAGGATTCAAGAATGCATGACATTTTCATACTTGGGGCACCAAAAGTTGGTTAGGTTACTAAGAAACCCTAATCATTAGTGCTTTGGTGATATATTTTTGCTTGGCGCTCTGCCTTGCACAGCGCATCCCAAAAAGGGGCATCTATAGACACCAAAAAAGCACCAATCTAATTATGTGACTACAAACACTGATCGCATTGACACACACAGCCCCAAGAGCAGCCCCCAAAGGTTAAACAGTGGTCCTAGCCACTCTCACAATAGTTTTGGAAGGTCAGAAATCATTTTGGCACCTTCAGGAACTTTGCTCAATATTCGTTCCACCCAAGGATGAATACAAACTGGGATTCACCCCACCCAGGGACGAATTCATAATTCACTCCTGGGTGGGGTGAATTACAGGTTTGATGGGAAAAAAGTCAAATCTTGAAAAATGGCACCTCAAATCCACCACTTAACCCCTCCTTCATCGCATGGGAGTGTGGGTGAGCTTTTTCGAGCATTAGAGGCAGTTGCAAGGGCAGTCATGAAGTCCCTAATCAGGGAGGAATCTCCCTCCCCCTGAGAAGGCATGATTGCAAATTGGTGCCTCTGCATGCCCAATTCAAGAGACCTCCAAGTCTATAAATTGGTGAGTTTCCTCACCTCAAAAGGAGAGGAGAGGGAGCATTTTAAGCAACGAAGTGCTGCCATTTTATTTCCCCATACACCCTTAGTTGATTTGTGCCTTTCACATCCATGATCTCTTTTTGAGAGGAGGTCATTGGGTGATCATTGGAAGGTCAAATATTGAGCCCAAAACCTGACATTTAGCCATAGAATACCACCCAATTTGTCGACAACACTTTACAAGATATTTTGGACCCATCCTAAGTGGATTGGTGCCGAAATCAGGTCCCAATGGTGGGCGGCCTGCCCAGGTGCCCCCGCACTGCTGCGAGTCTAATTGTACCTTTTAGGAATGATTAGGAATCTATGGCAGATTGTTCTTTCTATAATTTTTGTCTTGCATTTCATATTATGCTGCTTAGATAGTTTGCAATTTCAATTTCGTAATGTTTTGAGAAAATCGTATCATGTTTTATCATTTTTTGTCTTTACTAACTTGCAAGTATCATCATCAAATTCCTATTAATGGAGGCCAAATTGGGAAAATATGACCATCTGAGTCTTCCCAAAATACCCCCAATTAGCTAACCCCAAGTTTGTAGGTCTTTTGGAGCTCTCTAGGTAGGACATTTGGGACAGTACCTTTTTGGCATATTGTTGCAGGTAAATTCGTCCTGCCCCAGAGCGAATTCAAATCGGTGAGGGATTTCCTGACTGTTCCTTTTGCAATGCATTCCTGGTGATGTTTCTATGTCCCTATAAAATTTTTAGGTCATTTGGATACCGTTTAGTCATCGTTTTACCTATTTCTTGCATGCACTAATCGTAGGCTTGGGGATTGCATGTTTCATCTCATCCGCAGGTGCTACTGACTATTTCTTATTTCTTTGAATGTAGGATCTGGAAATCAGAGGAGTGGCAGTGAGTCGACATCTGAATACACAAGCGGTGGTAAAATTTGGTCCACCCACTTTACATGTGGGCATGCGGAAGAAGGAATGGCATCCGTGGATGTAACAAAGAAACAAATTTAACGCTCCTTGCCCCCCTAAAAGGGGAGGAAGTGAATTGTAACCAAGTTACAAAAAGACATCAATAAAAGAAAGGGCTTTATTCCTTATTTTATTTGTTCAGTTTCGATTTGTTCATGCTTTCTCCTGTTTCATGCATTTTTGATTCGTAGGATTTAGCGTTAATTTTAGTTTCATTTTTGCATCGTACTTGGAGCCCTGTTTCCTTTTTGATTCCATATCCTCGTGCTTTCAGTGGTGATAATGATGGGACATTGTAATCTATTTTTAAGATCAGATATCTAATCCAAACTTGGTTGTTTTTGCTTGCAGGTACCAAGTTTTTATATGCTGATTGTTGTTCGTTCCATCAAGAGGTGGATACAGAGCTGTAATTCATCTTACCCAGGGATGAATTGGAATTCGCCCCAACATATGATAAATAAAGTCCTGTAATTCATCCCCCCCTAGGATGAATTTTGGTTTGTGCAGTTTTTGGGCAAAAACTCAGAACCGACAGATTTGGGCAGAGAAGAGGTAAGGATTTCGAACTTTTCCTGTAATTTTTTGTGTTCAGTTTTTCTGTTTTTAGGGTACTTGCTTGCTTAGGGAAAGTAGTTTTCCTTTATTGCTTGCTTGTTTCCATTTTGCAAAATAAAAAGAACCCCACACACCACATGGCAAATTAAACACCAAGGAGCTGGTTGTAAAACCCCAGCCCTTGATCAAGACCAATAGTGGATTTCATCACCACATTGGCTTGAATTTTTGCATCCATTACCCCGATCACTACTGTTGCTAGATGTAAATCCTGACGAAAGCTGACCGAGTGTAGCTAGGGTGATTCTCGGCACATGAGGATAATTCTTCTATGGTAGGTGTCATAAACAAGGTGATTCCCCTTCCATACCACCTACGTTCCACGTACCATATGCTCTCACGTACCTATAGTTTCCCTCATGTAAGGGTGGGTATATAGAGAGGTTGGTATATCAGCTTGGCAATGGTATATCGAAGGGGCGACCATTTTTGGGATCCATAAGAGCTATCATTTTGCATCTAAACATTCTTTACAAAAACCTTCAAAAAAAAAAGGAAAAAAAAAGAAAAAAGAAAAACCAAAACACACTAAACCAGGTCTAGGACACACTTTCAATATTTAAATGAGATAATTACTGCTTGTGTGTGTGTGTGATATTTTATGTTTAGTGTAGCATAAAAATCATAAAAAGAGATAAAAAACTACATAGCTTGTAGAAAAACACCACCATGCTGTACACCCATAGCCAAGCCCAATCAATGACAAAAGCTGTGAAAAGTGTACAAGGGGGCAAAAGTCGCCTCTGCTACAGCACTAAGGACTTGTTCATACCACCTTGGAGGCCTGACCCACAAGAGATTCTGCATCATTCCATGTCAATATGGAACTATAGGGACACCCCTTTGAGGGACACACCCATTCATCATAGCCCTACCTTCCCCCTATGTTCGACCTCACTCAAATGTTCTCAAAGAGCTATTTGAGATTGATCTTTGTGCTATTGTAGCTGCAGCAATATGCCACCTTGGAAGAAGCCTTGGTGCAAGCTAGGATCATTGAAGAGATCAAGATACAGGATGGTGAGATAGCCAAACCTAAGAAGAAAGAATGGAACAAGAACACAAAAATAGGGACTACACAACAGAAACCCGCCGTGGTCAACCAAGTTGCTATCAATGTCCCTAAGCCTCCATAAGAAACACAGCCTCAAAAGGCTAACTATTAGGAAGTGCCTCCTAACAACTATGATAGAGAAAATTAGAGGCAAGAACAGAGTCAGCAGTGTCACCCTAGGCGACAATTCACACCCTACATAGAGTCCAGGGACTCCCTGTTTGACCGCTTGTTAGCGGCAAATTTCATCAACCTGCCAGAGGTTCAAACCGTAGACCCCAATGCTCCCAAGCCTAAGGGATACAGGGAGGAATTGTACTATAGGTTCCAAATATAGTAGGGACATGACCTAAATGCCTGTTGGAAGTTTAAGGGTTTGGTGCAAAACCTAATTGATAACAAGACACTAGCGGTAGATAATCCCATGGCACCAAGCAATCAACAAATGGAGGTCTTTAAAGACCCCTTGCCTGATCATGCTCCACATGCAAAGACCCTGCAAGTTAATGAGGTCAAACAGAACTGCCCCATGCAGGGGTATGTAGGGATGATCAGTATAGTAACTCAGAATAGGAGGTACTCGAGCACAAATGCTCCTGCGGTAGCTATAGGAGAGGTGCCAACAACGTCACAACCACAACAACACCTTGCACAACCTACTCCGCCTAAGTCAGTGGCCACACTTCGGACCAAAATAACTTAGAGTTTGAGGACCACCTCGGCTAGGCTCTCCATATACGAGCTCATACAACAATCGACGCCCCATCGAGTTGCAGCCCCACGAAACAAATTCTTTCAACAACTTCGTGGGACATGTCAAACAATGCACTGAGCTAGTCATCACATTTTGGGAAGACAAATTGAGATCAGTGACTGATGACATGGTGGATCCACCCCTACACGTTATCGCACGGGTCAACGGGATCCCATACAAGAGGGTGTTGATAGACACTGGCTCATCTAGTAATATCATCACAACTATGGCCCTAAAACATCTGAAGTTGCCCGCATCTCACATCACAGCTTCCACCTACACTCTACGAGCATTCAATGATGCAATCTGCTTGATAGTCGGCACAATAGTCCTACCAATCCAAGTGGGACAAAAGACCATACCCACATTGTGCCACATATTGGAGGGTGATATGGCCTACAACATCTTGCTGGGCAAGCCATGGATCAGGGACATGAAGCGTGTCCCTTTGATAGCTCACCAATGCTTAAAGTATACATTTGAAGGGGATGTGCATGTAGTTCCGATGGACTTAGAACCCTTCAAGTATTGTAATGCGGTGCAGCTGATGCCACAATCGACCCTGCCATCAACGCATTTGGATTTCTAGTTAAATCCATCCAAACAAGGTCCGATTCCACAGGCATCCCCGTTAGCAAGTTCCTCAAAATCCTAGCCGGGTTCATCTTCATCGTCTGGACCTCCACCAATGACACCATATTTGGGGGCCAAATAGAAGGACAAAGGGAAGAAACCCCTGGAAGAGGCAAAACCTTTGGAAGAGACATTGCCATCGGTATCAACTATCTCTACTGAGGAGATGCCTAACCGAATGGAAGTCGAGGCTCCTAGTTCACCCGACATGGAGTGGACTCAGGGAGAACTTCCATTCCCTCCCCCTCAACCACCAACGATCACCGTTGAAATGGCCAATACAGGCCTGGGGGAGTATCTGGTGCGGAATATTGTAGCAACGCCCACACTAGAGTCCATGCAGGACATGGGGAGACCTCGCCTTCCCATTGGCACTATTGTTCCCCTAGGCTACCCGCCGAACCAGACAAATTTTGTGTATGGGGGCCTCGATCATGGCGTTGCACCATGCACGCAAGAGGACGAAGATGAAGAGCCTTTTGCTAAAAATGTCAATTATTTGTCTAATCCAGACTTTGCTTTGAGATACCTTGGCCAATGCAATTGGCATGGATATGGGTTAGGCAGGTATGAGCAAGGGATATGTGTTCTTTGCCAACCAAGATACCAAATGCCATATGACAAGTTAGGAGTGGGGTTCAACCACCCCCTACCCTTGGACATCTTGGTGGAGAACATGCAAGGCCGAGGGATAGGCAACAAGGGGGGATTGGCATCAGATCCTTATGCCAACCCTAACACAACATATACATTGGGGGATTATCTCCCATGGTCGACAACCACCCTTGTTAATCTCAATAACCCTTTCCCTTCGCTGGAGAGAGGAGAAATATCGAGAGCTCATTTTCAAGGAGGGTATAGACAGTGTCAAGAGGGATCTTCGGAGGATGAGTCAGAGTATGAACCAGCATCATATGACCCCTTCGAATCAGATAGTGATCATTCACAAGTGGTCCCCATGAATGACTATCAAGAGAGCCTCTTGACGATGTTCCCTCTAGAGGCTCCAATCGATCCAGTGTCGCGTCAAGATAATCAGGCCCCACCACAGAGAGTGGAACAACCACAATGGGGCCAGATCAATTTGCTCGAGCAGGATGAGCCTGTCATACCTCAAACAGTTGTCAGAGCCAACGAGGGCTTTTGGATCTCCGATAGTGATTACGAAGACAAAACAGAAATGACATATCTTAATCACATGTGGTAGATGCAACATCGATACCCCTTGGAGATTAATGACATATTTGAACAACTGAACATAGTGCCAGGGCATGAGTGGTACGTAGACCTAGTGGGGTGGGACCAAGTGTTGGATCTACCGCTTTAGGTATATGAAGAACACCTTCCACCCTGAGACCCTAGAGTGATATCAGTGTCGAGGGAAGACCCTATCCTCCTATGAGCACATAGGGCCGATCCATTCATGCCAATACCCCTAGAGCTAGATCCGGAGCACAGGAATCATCTAGAATGTTCACATCACCACACCCACGGTAATGGAGACCAAAATCATTTCATCAACATGATCTCCATTGACTTAACCACCCCCATCCATAACCCGAACGATCCAGCATGGTCATTGCATCTAGACATAGATGCCATAGACAAGGATCGCATCAATTCATCGCCATCCCCATCAGAGTACTGGCCTTTTGGTGAAATGCTTCATTTTACCCCTAGGTCAACTCAGGATATCTTCCATGCTGAAGAGGAACCCAAGGTTCCTAACGATGATCTTAACTCAGCAAATGATATCCATTTGATCCCAACTCCACACTAGTTGGAGGATGTATCCCACATGTCGGTCGAGGAGATGACTGACGTAGACATCGGCTCAGACCCAATGAATCCACAGATCATCAAGTTGGGGGTAAGTTTATCCCCCGAAGAGCAAGCCGACTACATTGCCCTTCTCAAAGAGAAGAAGGAGGTTTTTGCATGGTCATACAGAGACATGTCGGGACTAGATCCACAACTAGTCACGCATAATCTAACACTTGATCCGACAGTCAAGCCAGTTAAGCAAAAACTATGCAAGATGCACCCAACGGTGGCCTTGATGGTCAAAGATGAATTGCAAAAGCTTTTGCATGCACAGTTTGTCATCTGTGTGGATTACCCACCATGGCTGTCCAACATGGTGCCCGTCAAAAGCCCGATGGGAGGATTCGCATATGCACTGATTTTCGAGATCTAAACAAAGTGAGTCCTAAGGATGATTTCCCCTTACCGAGAATTGATGCCTTGGTAGACTCTATAGTGGGTCATGAAATGCTTTCCCTCATGGACTATTTCTTAGGATACAATCAGATTTGTATCAATCCTGAGGACCAGCTAAAAATGATGTTTATAACGCCTTGGGGGACATTTTGTTACAAGGTCATTCCTTTTGGCCTTAAAAATGTTGGTGCCACCTACCAACGTGCCATGACGTACATATTCCATGATTACATGCACAAAACTTTGGAAGATTACATGCATGATTTGTTGGCCAAATCTCTTTTGTGCCTAGATCATATCAATGACTTAAGCAAGATCCTCGATCGCCTCATGGAACATAAAGTCGACTGAATCCCAAGAAGTGCGTATTTGGCGTCACATCTAGAAAACTCTTGGGTTTCATAGTCTCAAAGTGAGGCATTGAGGTCGACCCAAACAAAGTCAAGGCAATCCTTGAAATGCTTCCCCCAACTACCATCAAGCAGCTCAGAAGCCTGCAGGGAAAGGTTGCATCGATCAAGTGCTTCATAGCGCAGCTATCCAACAAGTGCCGACCCATGAAAAAATTATTGCATAAGGGGGTAGCATTTCACTGGGATGACGAGTGCCAGTCAGCCTTCGATGACATTAAACAATACTTGGCTTCACCGCCAGTATTGGCACCACCTAGACCAGGAGTGCCATTCTACCTATACATCTCAGCTTACTGAGGTGGCACTAGGCGCCATGCTAGCCCAAAAAAATGAACTTCACAGAGAACAGGCTACGTACTATCTTAGTCGCACCCTGGTCAGTTATGAACTTAACTATGCATACGTTGAGAAAGTCTACTTGGTAGTGGTGTTTGCTACCAAAAAGCTACACCATTACATGTTGAGCAACAAGACGTATGTTGTGTCTAAGGAGAATCCATTGCGATACATGATGAGTCGTACTTATCATAGTAGTCGCACGACGAAATGGATCATGTTGTTGACAGAATTTGACATAGATTTTATTGGAAAAAAATCCATAAAAGGTCAGGTCATAGCCGATCAACTAGTAGAGGCTCCTCTCGAAGACGATCAACATTTCATCATAGAACTACCCGATGATGGGGTCTTCCATGTCTCAGAATCACCAGATTTTGATGATCCTGAGTCACAGGCCGACATAACCCTATTTTTTGATGGTTCTAAATGTGAGCAAGGTGGTGGCACGGGAATAGTATTCTTCACACCGCAAGGTGCTCCAATGCCTCTATCATTCAAATTAAATTTCCCATGCACCAACAACAATGCAGAGTACGAAGCCCTGCTCATAGGTCTTCAGACAACAATCACCATGAACATTAAATGATTGAATATCTTTGGTGATTCGTTGTTAATCGTCAACCAAGTCAAAGGGGTATTCCAATGCAAATGCCCAGTTCTGCAGGCCTACAAAGCCCTTGTGGACAAATTCCTAGCAAATCTTGAATGGTACGACATCGAGGCACTCCCTCGGTCATCGAATCATTTTGCGGACACTATGGCCTCTTTGGGGTCGCTAATCCCGTAAGACATTTCTGGTGATATGACCACCATTCAAGTCAAAACACTATCACAATCCATGATGGAGCATGCAAGTTCTGACTTAATGCCAGGAATCCACATGATCCAGATTGAACCTCCTCAGGATAGGTTCTCTCGAATCCACGATCGTCTGAAACATGCCAACTAGGGGTCCTGGTTATCCCCTACTCCCCTTAATAGCAATACAACGCTATTCTTGCAAGTTCTCTCCCACTCAGCTTTTGCTAGGGATGAACTTCGAGAGGGACTGGTTGTTCATACCATCGAGGCTTCTGATCAGTAGGATTGGTATTCACTCATAAGGGACTACCTCAAGTTAGGTAACCTCCCACTTGGATTGACGCATGCCACAAAATGTGCATTCAAGCAGAAAGTGGCAAAGCATGTCTTGTTAGGAGACATTTTGTACCATCATAGCTATGAAGGGATCCTCCTTCGATGCTTGGACCAGCAAGAGTCCACTTGGGCGATCGCCCAAGCACACGATGGTACATGTGGTGGTCACTTCAGCGGTATGGCCATCACAAAGCACATTCTTTGCATGGGCTATTATTGGCCATCTTTAGAGCGATATTGTTGCGCATATGTTAGGAAGTGCATGAAATGTCAACACCATGCTAATTTGACACACGTACCTTCCCAGGCCTTGCAGCCGATCCAATCGGCTTGGCCATTTTTGTAGTGGGGCCTAGATCTAATCAGAAAGATCTCCCCTGCGTCATCAAGTCATCACACGTTTATCATCATGGCCACAGAGTACTTCACCAAGTGGGTGGAAGCAGTTCCACTTACCTCTACGACTGGAACCCGCATTTCGGAGTTCATTTTGCACAACATCATATGTCATTTTGGTATTCCATCCAAGATAATTTTGGATAATGGGACGTCATTCAAAAACAAATATGTGCGTGCTTTGACCACAAAGTACAAAATTCAGCATAGTTTTTCAACACCCTATTATCCGTAGGCAAATGGGCAAGCAGAGGCGTCGAACAAAATGCTAGTCGCCATCCTCAAAAAGATAGTCATAGACAGTCATAAGGATTGGCACATTCAGATCCCACTTGCCCTGTGGGCTTATCGCACTAGCATTCGGATGCCCACTGGGGCAACTCCATTTTTGCTCGTGTATGGCTCCGAGGATGTCATGCCTCTCGAGTTGGAAATTCCTTCCCTGCGCATATCAATGCAAGAGTTCATCGATGATGAGACTACGCGGCAGGACCGGTTAGACCAGCTTACGTTGCTTGATGAACGACGCGTTAATGCTCTCGAGCATTTACGTATCTATCAAGAGCGACTTAAGAAAGCATACAACATGAAAGTTCATTTGAGGGACTTTTAGGTCGGTGACTTGGTCTTGAAAGAAAACCAACAGAACTCTAGTTTGTCATCCCATCTAAGGGACAAGTTCATGGAAAACTGGTTAGGTCCCTATGTAATTGATAGCAAAATAGGACCTGGAACATACCGACTAGCCTCTCTTGATGGAATCAAAGAACTAGAACCCTTGAACATCAGTATTTTGTGGCCATTCCATGTTTAGAAGAGCTATAGCCCAAACAAAATGCTCCAAGGATTTTCGTAATCGCTTGGTCAATCCCCAAAATGCTCCAAGGATTTTCGTAATCACTTGGTCAATCCCCAAAATGCTCCAAGGATTTCCGTAATCGCTTGGTCAATCCCCAAAATGCTCCAAGGATTTTCGTAATCGCTTGGTCAATCCCCAAAATGCTCCAAGGATTTTCGTAATCGCTTGGTCATCCCCAAAATGCTCCAAGGATTTTCGTAATCGCTTGGTCAATCCCCAAAATGCTCCAAGGATTTTCGTAATCGCTTGGTCAATCCCCAAAATTCTCCAAGGATTTCCGTAATCGCTTGGTCAATCCCCAAAATGCTCCAAGGATTTCCGTAATCGCTTGGTCAATCCCCAAAATGCTCCAAGGATTTCCGTAATCGCTTGGTCATCCCCAAAATGCTCCAAGGATTCCACAAATCGCTTGGTCAATCCCCAAAATGCTCTAAGGATTCCCGCAATTGCTTGGTCAAAAACTAGAAAATTCAAAAACAATAAAATCATCAAAAATAACAAAATTTGCATCTCATTTCCATGCATGCTCAAACTCGTCACAAAAATAAAGAGCTCTATTTTGCATATCATCTTCATATTCACACAAATCAATCCATCAAAAACACAATCAACGACCGGTGGAAAAAATATATAGCTGCATTACGCATCACATCCATACATTACATATTTGTGGTCATAAAGGTCAAGGCACCATAGACTGTAATTACTTGGCAAAACCCTCATTTTCCACATTTCTCCGCTCTATAAACAGTCCATCAAAAATAAACGCCAATCACATATTTTTGCCATACTATAGTTAGTGGTCTTCTAATGTATCAAGATTTTCTATCATTCAGTCATCATTAGCTTTCTAGCCACGTACTGTACCAAGTCAGACAGATTTTATGAAGGTAGAGTTTTACTTGGATTACACCTTGTTACGTAGCATCCCAACACAAATTAAAACACATAAAAAATTCCCAAGTTGTGTGAACGAAAGATGAAACCTGCAAAGCAATCCAGGTCACCATAAGTGAAATGGTTATCTTGCTCATCCCCCTGTGTGAATGACCCCAAGAATTCTGAGAGTTGGCAAAAGGGCAAGCATCCTCCCTACCCAATTCCCCATGAATCCCAAGTTCTCAAAAGTTGCAAAACATCAACAATTTGCAAACGTCAAAAATCCAAATTTTGACATCACAACCAAAGTGCATACATCAAGAAAAGCACATAAAATAGTGATTCTCATCACTCCATATCCAAATCCCTTGCTCAAAAGAAAAAACAAAAATAAACAGTGATTTTATCACTATAAAAGAGCAAGTATCCCAATACAATTGAAGAAAAGAAGGGAGTCGAACTTGAATCCCTGGAACTCTCAACATTTCGACAGGTCATGAGGCAAACCTCAGTATCGGTTTGGTTGATAGCCTATCAGTCACTGGTGGTAAACCTCCCGCATGATGATATCTCTGTCATAGTAGCTTGTGTGCAGATCAATGTTTGCATGTGGATGAGCTAGCTTATGGTATCCTAGATAGCACCGCAGATTAATCTGACTAAATACAACAAAGGAGTTAGTGGGGCTAATTAGGTGATCCTCAGTACAGGTTTGGTTGATAGCCTATCTGGAACTGGCGGTATCTTGAAAAACACCACATAAATGAACTCAATTGCACACACAGGGATGTGAAATAACTTGGTCCAAAACAAGTCCGATTCATACCTTGTTCAAAAGTCTCATGAGATGAAAGTACAGTCGTGGCTAGTTCGTTAAAACATCTGAGTCTCAGAAAACCTTAACTACATTGGAAACCAACTTGCTATATTTCATTCTCACCTTGCCATCAAAAAAAGAAACATGGCCCACATACATGAAGAAATTCAGGTCACACAACAATCACCCCGCACAAAAAAACCATAAACTCTAAACAGTCTATGGTGCGATAGCCAAAAAAATCACAAATTCAATTCATTCATTCCATCTGCATATCATATAAATTAAAAACATTTGCATTCCATAAAAACATATACATCCATCAATATAAACTAACATGCATACATCCATATTCATCAATCATCATACATAACATCAAATCATGACATGTGCATAAATAAAATAAAGTCATCTGTATATATATCATCAAAAATGCACCAAAAATAGCAATAAAACTGTCCAATGAGAGTGCTTTTGCACTTGACATTTCGGGCATGCAAAACCGATTTCGGGGTCACAAATCCTCACTATCCTACTCCCTAAGAAGGCTACCATAGCCGGACCGCTCCACGGGAAGACGGATCTTTGAGAATTTCATCCCCACGCGACATCGCAAAAAGGGTCAAAACCCACCCAAAAATAGCAATAGAGTTGCCGAACGAAGGTGCCTTCGCGCCTGACATTCTTGGCATCCAAAATAGACATTGGGATTACAAATTGTCACTATCCTACTCCCTAAGAAGGCCACCATGGCCGGACCGCCCCATGGGAAGACGGATTTTTGCCAATTTCAGCCCCGAAAAGCGTCACCAAAAGGGTTCACACCCACCAAAAATAGGTCAGACTGTCGGAAAAATGCACACACATTCAAAGATAAATCTCTGAAGGCACCCTTACACAAGTCATCTTGGGTCAAGCGACTCGTCACTTTTCTCATGAAGGTCATTCCCTCATCGATTCGTCGCTTGAGGGGGTAGTCACACTTAGTCACCAATCAACAAATACACACACCCAACCATGGAAATGGCATGCATTCAAAGAATCATTGACAAAGATAATCACGCTCCTGCTTGGGGCAGCAAACAAGCAATAATCACAAATTGATCAAACACTTGGCATTCGTGAATCATGAACTCAAGGTTCCCATAGACAAAAGGTTGTGCCCTTTGCCTATTCATGACTGATCAATGTCCAAGCTCAAGTAACACCTCACCGAAAAAGGTTAACACTTGAATTGAGTTCCTTCGCCCGTCAGAAGCAAGGATTCAAGAATGCATGCCCTTTTCATACTTGGGGCACCAAAATTTGGTTAGGTTACTAAGAAACCCTAATCATTAGTGCTTTGGTTATCTATTTTTGCTCGGCACTGTGCCTTGCATAGTGCATCCCAAAAAGGGGCATCTGTAGACACCAAAACAACACCAATCCGATTATGTGACTGCAAACACTGATCGCATTGACACACACAGCCCCAAGGGCAGCCCCCAGAGGTTAAACAGTGGTCCTAACCACTCTCACAGTAGTTTTGGAAGGTCAAAAATCATTTTGGCACCTTCAGGCACTTTGCTCAATATCCGTTCCACCTAGGGACGAATTCAAACTGGGATTCGCCCCACCCAGGGACGAATTCATAAATCGCTCCTGGGTGGGGCGAATTGCAGGTTTGATGGGAAAAATGTCAAATCTTGACAAATGGTAGCTCAGATCCTCCACTTAACGCTTCCTTCATCGCATGGGAGTGTGGGTGAGCGTTTTCGAGCATTAGAGGCAGTTGCAAGGGCAGTCATGAAGTCCCTAATCAGGGAGGAATATCCCTCCCCTGAGAAGGCATGATTGCCAAGTAGCGCCTCTGCATGCCCAATTCAAGAGACCTCTAGGTCTATAAATTGGTGAGTTTCCTCACCCCAAAAGGAGAGGAGAGGGAGCATTTTAAGCAACGAAGTGCTGCCATTTTATTTCCCCATACACCCTTAGTTGATTTGTGCCTTTCACATCCGTGATCTCTTTTCGAGAGGAGGTCATTGGGTGATCATTGGAAGGTCGAATATTGAGCCCAAAACCTGACATTTGGCCATAGAATACCACCCAATTTTCCGACAACACTTTACAAGAGATTTTGGACCCATCCCAAGTGGATTGGTGCTTAAATCAGGTCCCAACGGTGGGCGGCCTGCCGGCGCCCCGCACTGCCGTGAGTCTAATCGTCCCTTTTAGGAATGATTAGGAATCTGTGGCAGATTGTTCTTTCTATCATTTTTATCTTGCATTTCATATTATGCTGCTTAGATAGTTTGCAATTTCGATTTCGTAATGTTTTGAGCAAATCGTATCATGTTTTATCATTTTTTATCTTTACTAACTTGTAGGTAGCATCATCAAATTCCTATTAATGGAGGCCAAATTGGGAAAATATGACCATCTGGGTCTTCCCAAAATACCCCCAATTAGCTAACCCCAAGTTTGCAGGTCTTTTGGAGCTCTCTAGGTAGGACATTTGGGACAGTACCTTTTCGACATTTTGTTGCAGGTAAATTCGTCCCGCCCCGGAGCGAATTCAAATCGGTGAGGAATTTCCTGACTGTTCCTTTTGTAGTGCCTTCTTGGTGATGTTTCTATGCCCCTATAAAATTTTTAGGTCATTTGGATACAGTTTAGTCATCATTTTATCTATTTCTTGCATGCACTAATCGTAGGCTTGGGAATTGCATGTTTCATCTCATCCGCAGGTGCTACTGACTATTTCTTGTTTCTTTGAATGTAGGATATGGACATCAGATGAGTAGCAGCGAGTCGACATCCGTATACACAAGAGGTAGTGACATTTGGTCCGCCCACTTTACATGTGGGCACGCAGAAGAAGGAATGGCATCCGTGGATGTAACAAAGAAACGAATTTAACGCTCCTCACCCCCCTAAAAGGGGAGGAAGCAAATTGTAACCGAGTTCCAAAAAGACATCAATAAAATAAAGGGCTGTATTCCTTATTTCCTTTGTTTGGTTTCAATTTGTTCATGCTTTCTCCTGTTTCATGCATTTTCGATTCATAGGATTTAGCGTTAAGTTTAGTTTCATTTTTGCATCGTACTTGGAGCCCTGTTTCCTTTTTGTTTCTGTATCCTTGTGCTTTCATCATATCCCTTTTGAATTACGAATGAGTGGGTAGCTCATTTATCTATATTATCCATGACTAAGGCAGCCACGGTGAGGTAGGTCAAGGGGTCGAAACACGTTGAGGGAGGTATGCGATTTTTTAATTAAAATTTGTTTGCATACTCTAAAGTTTGGAGTGATAAGGGTTAGGAAATATTTTATTTTGTAAAACCTTTGTTGTGTTTAAAAGGTTAAATAATTATTTTGTTGGTGAAAACCATAGATGATTATTTGAGCCTTATGGTATTGATTTGAATTTTTGAGAGCATTATTTTAGGAGAAATATGGGTTTTGAATAAAGTGGAAATTAAATAATGGCTTATTGATTATTATTTTTAGAGGGTTTTTCTATAGAGGGACATTGGTGGTTGTGATTATTGAGTTGGAGTAAAAAGGTGTAAATTGAGTTATAGTTTATCTTGTGATTATTATTTGAAGTCCACTAACCCTTGTTGATAAAAGAAAAAGAAAGTGTGTTGAGTGTGGCAGATTTTGTGGAAAACTTCTTGGCATCAATAAGGTATGGTCAATATTCTCCATTGATTTATTTGGGTGGGTTTTTTCTAAAAATATCATTGGAGTGAAAAGGATTGATTGTGGTTTCCTTTTGAGAGTTGTTGGTTGAATGCTTCAAGGATTTTTGGTTTGAGAGTTATGGTTAAAATCTTGTTTTATAAGCATTATTGTTGAAGCCATTAGTTGTGTGAAAAAGCTGAGTTAGGGTTTGAGAAGAATATGAGTATCATTTTTATGTGAAGGATGTTTTATAAGCATTGTTGTTGAAGCCCATTGGTTGTGCAAAGAACTTGAACTTGAGTTAGAGAAGAACATGATTATCATTGTTATGTGAGATTTATTGTTGAACATTGTTGGAAACATTTTTATTTGGTTGATACATTCTTGGACTAGGGTTTCTGAGAAAGAGTTGTTCCTTGTGGTGATTGGTTGAGTAGATTTGTTTGAGCCTAGTCAAGTTATTGTGTGAAGTGATTGTTCAGTTCCATAAAACAAACTATTCTATATTCTGATTTGAGTTGAGTTGAGAAAGAAATTAGATTTGAGTATAGAATATATTGAGTCTCTAACAATTCTATTTATGCTTATATGATATTGTTGAGTTGAGATTGATTTGAGTTGAGATTGGGATTTGAGTATAGAACATATTAAGTCTCTAACAATTCTCTTTATGATTCTATGAGATTGAGTTGAGATTTTGTTGAGCTAATTTAAGGTAAGTCTTTGAGAAGGCTTGTGGACTGATTTTGAGTAAGCTTTTGTGAAATCTTGCCATGCAAATTTGAGAATGTCCTAGAGAGGACTTATTGAGCAGATTTGGACAATTTCTGGGTGAGCTTGTTGTGCGTATTTGAGCAAGTCCTAGAGAGTACTTATTGTGTAGATTTGGACAAGTTCTGAGTGATCTTGTTGAGCAGATTTGGACAAGTCATGAGTGAGTTTGTTGAGCATATTTGAGCAGGTTCTGAGTGAGCCTATTGAGAAAATTTGAGCAAGTTATGAATGAGCCTATTAAGCAGATGTGAGTGGGTTCTGAGTGAGCCTATTGAGTAGATTTGAAGAGGTTATGTGTGAGCCTATTGACATATTTGGAGGTGACAAAGTATAGAGGATAGAGTATCAGTGGATAGAGATCCAGAAACCAGGACAATTGAAGACAGATCTAAGTGAGGAGTCTTCAAGTGGAGAGAGATCCACAAGTCAGCACAACATAGAGACGGTATTCTAGAAGATAACCAGCCAGAGTAGAAAGGGAAAGAGTTCTCCTGTGGAAGAGATCCACGAACATGAGATTTAGGGGATCAACAACTCATTTGGACAGAGGTCCATAAACATTGTAATTGGAAAGGATTACCAAGAGATTATTTGAGAAATATTTAGAAGAAATATTTACTGTGGAGGTAGCCCACATTGGGTGAACCACATTAAAAATGATGTCTCTCATGTGTGTGATGCTTTGTGTGATGTTTATTGCTTTATTAATGTTGATGCTACTAATTGGGGAAAAGTTTTATATTATATTGTTCACCCCCACTTCTTAGTATAAGCACATGTTCTTCAAGAAATTTCCAAAAGTGGTAAGGAAAACTATTTAACCCCTGAGGTTTGTCCAAGGGGGCCATATTGTGTTGATAAGAGTGCATCTTGGTAGTTTCATCGTATTGACAAATTTTAGTATCTACAACTCCAATATCACATCCTCACATGACAATATTCAAATGATTTAAACTACGAGATATTTTAGGTATTTTTTTGCTACCACTCGAGGCTCTAGTTTATGTTCTCACACACTTATAAATCTCAATTAAAAGGTACTATAAAATAGTGCTAAAAATAGGTTATACAAACATACAATTCCTAGGATAACTACCCAACATAATTATATATAAAAAAACTTATTATAAAATATAACTGAAGTTAAAATAAAGTAATAACCAAAGTGATCTAAGTTGTAGAGTTAGTTAGTTAAGGATATTCCTATGTGAAGAAAATAGGCTAAAAATTTGACTGATTAGAGTTCTTGATAGTCATGTCTTATGATAGTTTAAGGACTAGAACAACTATTGATCAAAGTTCTTGGTAGACATCTTTATGGAGTACTACGTAGTCATCTCCTATGAAATTTCATTATGCAACTATCATTCTTTACTCATATTTAGGATCCTTCTTGAAAATAAAAGAGCACTCAATGATAACTTCACTAAATACAAAATAACGTTTCACTTTCAGAAGTATTTAATAAATGATTGAAACTACAAAATGTATGCCCTATATGGAAACCTAACTATTAGGTATGTCACAAGAAATCAAACCATACACGTGTATTCTTACTTGGTTCTTTTCCTATTTTTCTTCTTTTTGTTGTTTTTGATATTAATAGAAAGTAAAATCTACTTTTTAAACAAGCATGGAAAATAAATAAAAGCTAAATATAACTTTCTCTAAATAGTAAGAATGTTAAATAATATCAAGATACTCATATTGAAAGCCCAAGTTTGTTGCTATTTTTAACAATTTGAGTTGTAGGCTCCCTATTTGGTGGCCACCCTAGGGTGTGATGGTTGCCAATTTAGGGACCACCCTAGGGTGGGACGGATATCGTGGCCACCCCTAGGTATTCGAATTATGAAATAAAGGGTTATTTCATACCAGAACGACAAAAACCTACAACATTTAAAAAGTAAAAAATATGTTAAAAATTGGCTAAATCAAATGGGAAAAGGATCACACCATGGTCACCACTATAGGGTGGTAAAAATGGTGCATCTAGAAAAAGGTAATGAATTGCACCTATTTATTTAAGCATTCAAAATCGATATTTAATGTAAACATGATAACAATATATAAGAAATGGGGGTCGTATTTATATTAATCAAATTGTAGAATCTATGGTTACAATGTATCCCTTTTAGGGACCTGAATTTATATAATTATTACAAGGTGTCAAATGATATAATCCTTTCAACGACTCATATGCACTTCAAAATATTTCTTGAACTCAGGAATCATCCAAGAGAAGTTTTTTGGTTCCGTTGCGATGATCTATCTATATTTGGAATTGTAGATCCTTTCTTGCATGCTAAAATATCTAGATCTAGACACAAAGAACTCAAATTTTTTAATAGCATATGCAGATTGAAACAAAGTCAAAGAGGTGCATGCAATAGTGAATAGAAAAAGTGAAAATCATAATAGAAGGTGTAAAACTACTCAAAATTGCATAGAAACTTAGTATAGTGCATATATTCTAATCTAGAAATTATCTATGCTAAAATAGAGATGAAATTAGATGCAGAGCTCATGGGTATCCTTGGGTGTTGCAATTGTAACTATTAACTACCTAGGGTTGGGGCGGACACAAAATCTAGTGGTTTTTACCACTAATTCTTCTAGGATTAGGTTCAAACTATTTTTAGGAGTATTATCATCGAATTTGGTGATATAATGCATTGAAATGGGTGGGATTTTAAATGGATTTATGTATTTGTAAAGGCTTGGAAACCTCCTTTAATTTATGGATATTTCAAGGGAATACACATGGTAAAAAAAAGGATTGAATATTGGTAGCACTTTATGGCAAAATATTGCAAAATATTTTTTTTAAACTAGATGGATTGGCTCCATTTTATAGCTCAAGCGAGCACAAGGTTAGATGAGCAATTTTGGCCATGCGAGGCAAGTGCCACCAGTTTTCAAAATATTACCATACATTGGGTGGGAGAAACCTCCAATTTGGGCCTCCAATTAGCAGCTTATGATTGAATTTATGCACCCTCAATATGTCATAAATCAATGGGTGGGATAAATGGTAGAATTTTATTACCATTTGTCATACCCTTGAATTTTTTAGAGTCCAAGGACTTGGCCATCCCACCTTGAGGTGGCAACCAGTTCATGGCTACCCCACCCAGGGGCGACTGTTGGTGGTCGCTCTAGGGTGAGGCAGCCATGAACTAATGGCCACCCTAGGGTGGGCCGACCATGGTTTAATGGTCCAAAATTTCCTAAAAGTGGGGTAGAACTTCCTAAAAGTGGTAAATACCACTATTTAACCCCTGATTATTGTCCAAAGGGGACATATTGTTTTGATAAGAGTGCATCTTTGTAGTTTAATCGTACTGACGGATTTTAGTATCTACAACTCCAATATCACATCCTCACATGCCAATCTTCAAATTACTTGAACTAAGATATATTTTAGGTTTTTATTGGCTACCACTCGAGTCTTTAGTTTATGTTCTCACACACTTGTAAATATCAATTAAAAGGTACTATAAAATAGTGCTAAAAATAGGTTATACAAACATACAATTCCTAGGATTACTACCCCAACATAATTATCTATAAAAACACTTGATATACAATATAACAAAATTTAAAATAAAATAATAACTAGATTGATCTAAGTTGTAGAGTTAGTTAGTTAAGGATATTCCTATGTGAAGAAACAAGGCTAAGAATTTTGCTGATTAGAGTTCTTGATAGTCATGTCTTACGATAGTTTAAGGACTAGAACAATGTTTGTTAGGAGCACTACCTAGTTACCTCCTATGATATTTCAAGGACTAGAAAAACTATTGATCAAAGTGCTTGGTATACATCTTTATAGAGTACTACGTAGTCATCTCCTATAAAAGTTCATTATGCAAATATCATTCTTTATTCATCTTTGGGATCCTTCTTGGAAATGGTTCCAAAAGTGATGACCACCACCTTTCTCTATCAATCTAGGTATTTAGTTGGAGAAGGTACTAGCACTTTATAAGCAAATAAATGAGGGATATAAATCAAATAATTATTTAGTCAATTTGTCTAACTAAAATGTGAAGAGTATTTTATACAAGGAATTATTGTTGAAAAGAGCATTGTGTATCTCCTATTTTGCATGTCCAAAACTACAAACTTCACCATTATAAATTTAATGATGTGCATGAGTGGATCCTTATTAAGCATCTCTCAACCTTATCGAATTTGTTTTCAATTCCTATTTCTAATTTGATTTGCTAGTTATCTAAAACATACATAGACTCGTTCAACTATTTACTTTTATCTTCTAAATGATTTTATATTTAAGTTGTTGACTCAATTGCCCTATTTATTTAAACAGATAATTTTACCTCATATTCCTCATTACTCCTCATGTTCCTCCATTCATGAGTTTGCGACTCAAACTTTTTAAAAATATTTTACTAAAAATAAAATTCATGTTTTAAAAATTACTATTTTAATAAGAATCCTAAAATACTATTTAAATGCTATATATCAATGATTCAAATGAAATAATATAACTATAGATTTAATATTACAACTCTTTAAAATTGGAGCCAAAACTACTACATAAAATACTAAAATCTCTTCATATTTTAGTAACCTCTATATATTTTATATAATAAATATGATGTATTTCTTCAATTTTTAATATAATTTTAAATATTTAAAATAAAAAACATAATATAACTTAAACAACTAATTGAAAATAAATTTTTAACTGGCAAATTAGATGTTAAAAAAGTAAAATATAAAATAATAAAATAAATTTGAAAACCTAGGGTTGTTTTTCCCGAGCACATTTAGTCAGACCCTTATTGATATTATAGGATTTCCATAACCTCTTCATATTTCTTATATATATATATATATATAATTTTTGAATTTACATGGTGGAATCGGTAGCCGCCATGAATCCGGGCAGGCTATCCAGCTTTTATGGCCGCCATAGTATTCTACGTTGTCCGCCTTAGAAGCCGCCACACAGATCTTCACGCAATCCACCCCTATAACCACCATGCCACAATCATTTTAAACATTTTACGCCGCTGAAAGCACCAGGAAAGGGACAAGCGTTCAGTCCGACGAGGCCCGAGATTTGAACCTTGGACCTCCGCCCCCTTTATGGGGTTTGGATGAACCAATTGGTCTACACCTCGGACCTTCATATTTATTATATTAAATATGATAAGTTTTGTAATTTTTATTTATATAAAAATATATATAAACCCTAATTTTTTTGGGGAAATCACCACAAATCACCTATAAATACCTAAAGTTTTAAAGCTGAATGATTTCAAGACTGCATTAGAACTAATGCTAGTTGTGAACGAGTGAAGGAATTGAGAGTAAAACAAGGAACATGGATATTCCAACATTCTCAAGATAAAGAAATGACGTCAAGATATTCTTCAGAAAATGAATATTAGGCAAGAAATTTGATTTATAAAATTTTGCTAAGGTTATACTCCGATAAACGATTTCATTTTGGTTGGCATATTTTATGGAAATTTTGAATCCCACATCAACCCTACCAAGGGAATGGGATGTGATATAAGGTTTCTTGCATGATATGTTTATTGTGAGCACCTCATGATGTCGAAGATGCATTGTTGTACGTAGACACATCTAGTAGAAGGGCAATGGCACTGGTGCTTTATTATGTGGACTATGTGGAAAAATTAGAAAGTCTTGGCAGTGACAGTTGATGGAAATTTATATTACATGTTTTGTCATTGACCTACTGTGAGTTGACCACAGATGTAGAGATATTAAAATAATTTGAGTTGACCACAGATGTAGAGATATTAAAATAATTTTATTTGATAGTATATTTGAATGGTAATACAAAATAAATATTATCATCTTGATAAGGCAGATTTGGAAATATAGTGAATTAATTTTTTTCTCAAGGTGATTTTAACTATTTAAATAAAATATTTTTATTTTTAGAAAGTGGGAGGTATAAGAAATTAGTAGGAAAATAATATGATTAGAAAAGAGTTTGATATTTTGATTTTTATTTGAGATAAATTTTATTGAATAGAAGGAATAATAAATTGAAATGAGTTAGAAAAGAGTTTGTTGTTTTGAAGTACTTGTGGGAATAAGTACAAGAGCATAGTCTCACACAAATAGAAGGATTATTTTTAAAGTAATTCAAAGTATCAAATAGTGCATAGATAGAGTGAAATAATTAATGCATATATTCACCCAAGCATTCAATTGAAGAAGAAGGATAATTCAGCCATCTACAAAGAGAAAGGAAAGGTGCAAAAAATAGTTAGAAATCAGCATTTACAAGGTTTTTGAGCATATTTAGATAGTGTTTGTGATAAGGTTTTTAGAGTAGATTTGAGCATGTTTTGTGTGTAGGTTTTTGAGCAGATTTGACCAGTGTTTGTGAGTAGGTTTTGGAGCATATATGAGTAGGTTTTGTGAGCAGGTTTTTGAGTAGATTTAAGCAATGTTTGTGAGCAGGTGTTAGAGTATATTTAAACAGGTATTGTGAACAAGTTTTAGAGTAAACTTGAATAAGGGGATTGGTGTCTCCTATGAATTGGTGTCCATGAAATTGAACAAGGGGATTGGTATCTCCTGTGAATTGGTGTCCATGAACTTGAGCAAGGGTATTGGTGTCTCCTGTGGATTGGTGTCCATAAAATTGAGCAAGGAGATTGGTGTCCACAAACTTGAGCAAGGGGATTGGTGTCTCTTGAGAATTGGTGTCCATGAACTTGAGTAAGGGGATTGGTGTCTCTTATGGATTGGTATCCATGAACATGAGCAAGGTTATTAGTGTCTCCTATTGATTGGTATCTACAAACTTGATCAAGTGGATTGGTGTCTCCTATGGATTGGTGTCCATGAACTTGAGCAAGGGGATTGGTGACTCCTGTGGATTGGTGTCCAAAAACTTGTATAGAGAATTGGTGTCTCCTGTGGATTGGTGTCCATAAAATTATATAGGGGATTGGTGTCTCTTGTGGTTTAGTGCCCATGAAATTTATTGAAGAAAACTATAAGCAATATTTTTACATGGTTTTCTCTTGAGAGGGTGTTTCCACGTAAAAGCTTTGTCTCTCATGTACATGGTGATTTATGCATTGTTTTATTATTACATTGTTATTACTTGAATTTATTGCTTTAGAAGGAAAAGAGAAAAGTTTTATCTTATATTATTAACCCCCCTCTCAGTGTAAGCTTGTGTTCTTTAACTGGTATCAGAGCGGGTTCATTCATGAAAGTCTAACAATTTTAAGGAAGATCTTATAGTAACACACATGGCTTACCAAGAATAGTTTTCATCAAATAGTGATTCATTGTTTGATGGAACTAACTATGCTTTCTAGAGTGTGAAAATATAGAATTATTTGATGGTACATGGATATGATACATGGTAATCCATTGAGCATAAGTTCACACCACCTACAACTCCTTCTATTGATCGAGATGACAAGAAACCATATGAAAATAATGCCAGGGAAATGAATTCAATATTAAGTGTATTATGTGAAACAAATTTTGTGAAAGTTATGCAATTTACTTCAGAAAAAAATATGAGATAAGTTACAAAGAACATATGTAGGAGATGACAAGGTTAAAATGGTAAAAACTGAAACCCACAGGAGTAAGTTTGAATATTTGAAGATGAAAGATGAGGAATATATTGCTAAATATCTACTTCACATCGATGAAGTTGTCAAAACTATTCGTGGACTTGGAGAAAATATTGAAGACTCTAATATTGTTCAAAAAATATTAGGGTCACTTCCAATGAGTTTTGATGCAAATATTTTAATAATATAAGAGATAAAGGATATTAAAATCTTAAGCATGGATGAGTTGCATGGAATTCTCATAGCTTATGAGATGGGGATTAAAAATATCAAACATCCAAATGGAAGAAACATTTAAAGCTTCAAGGAAGACAAAGAATAAGAAACCAGAATCAAGTGAAGAATCATGAAGCAAAGAAGAAGGTAACTTTATGCGAAGGAATAATAAGGTTCTAAGAAAACACAAAGGTATGCATTATGTGAAATGTTTTAATTATGGTAATATTAGTCACTATGTATCTAATCTCCCATAAGCTAGAAGTAGTAGCACTGAAGAAGAAAATGAACATGAGAAAAAGAAAGAAAAAAAATTTATCATGAAAAGAAAAATAGGCATGGTAAAATCAAGCATGATAAGAAGATATTTCAAAGACACAAGAAGAGTTTTTATGTTGAGGAAGCAATCAATTCCTCCAGAAATAGTTATGAAAGTATCTCCAATAGTGAAAGAGAAGAAATCCTATTTTTGGCCATAGAAGAGAAAGAAGATACTCCTATTATCAAAGACCAAGAAGATTCAGAAAATGAAGAAGCCATGGTTGATATATAAGAGGAACTTGTTGTTGCTCTTGAAGAGTTGAAGAGGGTTAGAAAGGAGAACTCAATATTGAAGGCTCAAGTACAAAAGGATGAGAAGACAAAGGCATATTTGTCATAAGAAATCATTGACCTAAAAGTTAAAATTGAAGAGACAAAGCGAATTGAAGAAGGTATGGCTGAGAAATTAAAGGCAAAAGAGTTGGAATGTGAAAAAATGGAACGTGAAGTTATCTCTCTAAGGATAGAAGTTAAATATTCTAATTATAAGCTACATAGATTTGGAAAAAATGCAAAAATTATGGGTGACATTATCAAAGCATAGATATCTTCATCTGTAAAGTCAAGACTTGGGTTTGAAGAAGGTCAAAAGAAACAAAAAGGGGAGTTAAGATCAAAAGGAATAAAGTAATCAAATAAAGTAATTGAATAATAGCCTAAGACCTATGTTGATGTATTGAGAAGTGATAGCATCAAGAAGGAAGATAGCAAATCATCATCAAGGAACAAAGTCCACAAAAATAATGATGATAATACCATGCAAAAATATCCTCCAAAGAAATCAGATAGGTTTCACTATTTCTTCCATAGTTATTATTTCTCATATAACCAATTTGGTCATAAAGCTATAAATTGCAAGTTTTGTGCTAAGAATAAATGTGGTTTCACTAAGAGAAATTTCAATTTATTTGCATCTCTCATGGACTAAAACATCATATGTTACAAAATGTAATAATTTTTGGTATACATCTAGATGATGTGGAATAGTATTTCCTAAATTTTCAAAATCAAGCAAGAAGAAGAATAGTCAATCTGTTCAAAAGAATATGACCTCCAAAGTTTGGATAAAGAAAATGAAATAAGAAAAGAAGCATAGTAATTTGGAAAATTCACTACAATCTCATAATTGAAAGTCTCAAGGAGAATAGGTTGTAAGGGGATGGTATCAAGTGTCTTATCCTTCAGCCCCAAGGAGCATTTACCATTGATGTCAAAAGGGAAGAAATTCAGTGAGGGGGAACAACTAGTTAGGGAGAGCAAATTGTGATCCTGTTAAATTAGAAGATAGTTATGTTTGTAGGGTTGCCATCAATGACAAAGGCGGTGATTGTTAGAATTATTGAGTTGTCATTGATGTCAAATTTCAATTTGGTAGAAATCTAATAGTGGATGAAATACTCAAGGTAAATATTTATCCTAGTGATGTATTATGAAAGGTTGAAATATTTAAATTAAAGATTTAAATATTTCCAAGAGAAGAAATGTGCTAAAGTTGAAATATTATTACTAAGGTTAAAATATTTTGTGAGGACAGTCGACCTTATGGAAGTGAAAAGAATTAATATATTTTGTGATAAGGGCCGACCTTATGGAAGTGAAACTAATTGCATATATATACAATGCCAAAATTCATTTCAAAGAATATTTTGAGAAGGCATCCTCGATACATCTGAGCAATAATGGCAAGGGATAAGACGAAGAAAAGGTGATCGATATTTGCAATAATAGATGACATGGTAAAGAGAAGCTTGAAATAAGGAGATTGTTTCAACCAAAGTGGATGTTTGACAAAAGGATACAATGATGTTCAAGTTGATTGTGTTGTAGGAAGCCATTCAAATAGGATAAGGTTACGTTATTTGTGGTAAAGAAGTGTCATTAGTAATGCGTATGCTCAGTGGAATAGCACAATGAAGTTGTAGATAATTATTCCATAGAGAGATGTTGAGCAAGAAAATATTGATATGGTTGATCAATTTCAAAGTTACACTAGCTTTTCATGGTGAAGATCGCATTAGTTGATCATGGTGATCATTATGATGATTCAGCAAAATCAAGCACAGTAGTAGTGAAAATATCAAACAAGTGAAAAAAAAGTTTTGTGATGCATCAACTAAAGTTGGTGATCATTGCATAGGATCAGCAAAATTGAGAGCATAAACAATGATAAGATCATGTGTAGTGAATTTTTAAAAAGGAGTATTATGCAGTATCAATGAAAAGGAATCCCAATAGAGGTAGTGCCAAAGTTTTGAAGGTGAATGATTTCAAGAATGTGTCAAGAGCATAGTCTCACACAATTATGAATACATGAAGGAATTAAGAGGAGAGCTCAACACCAAATTATTTTAGATGTTTTTTGATGTAAAAATAAATCCAATATCTTGAATTCACAGTTACATCTAGAATATGATGAAGTTTCCTTGTCAGCAGATTCAGGACTTGAAGTTTTCACTGTTTCTCATTCATTAAAACAAGAAAACCTCCTGCTCTAGCTCTAAGACTCCAAGTGGAATTATTTATCCATAGATGTAGTATATCCTCAAACCATATCCACTCACTGAACTTGACCATGGAAACAACATCACTATGGTTTACAATAAGGCACATATCCCTATTGTCCTTGTCCCATTCATTTTGAAATTGTGGAGAAATCCGTACCATTTCACTATTTATACCAAGATGACAAAACATTCTAAAGAGTTTATAAAGAGGTATCAATTTCAGTATATCTTGAATATATTTGTGAGGTATATATTGAATGATGTATTCTACTTTTTCCCTATCACGGAGTAAATGCTGGTGAATGATGAAACTAAACAAACATTGATTATTCTTAGAGGCATCGTTTCTTCTATTCTTGCCTTTCTACAAGTGTTTTCCTTTCTCATATTTGGCATTGTTATCGGTATTTCTCTTCCTATTGTTCATCATAGTTTCTCTCTATCCTAATATAACGAAAAATTAGTATCCGTGAAACATAGTAAAAAAAAGTTGGATTTGCAAGAATGCAAAGACAAAAGTAGTAGGCTATGATTTTTAATTTTTTGAATAGTTGTATGGGTGACTATTAGGATTTAGTGTTGGTGGTATATTTGTGTGTTTGTTTGTCTCTCTTCCTCCACCCAACCTTGTAGTGATTTGTGGGTCTATGGTATTAGTCTCTAGTGACTTTTTTTAACATCCCATTCATTATTCTATACAAACTTTTTTTTTTTTTTTTGTGGAAAACATCCCAAAAGGGATGCCACTTTCAGGTAAGACCCAAGGAGGCAGGGGTATCCATTCCGCTAAAAATGCCCAGGACTCGAACCTGGCCTACCACCTTTGACATACTCAAGGAGCAAACAAACACACAAAACCAAATTAAAAAAGTAAATAACAACAAAAATAATAAAATAAAATAAAAAACATGCTCCTTGAGTGTGTCAAAACCAAAAGCACAACCAAACATGCACAATAAGATAAAATAAACCACAACACAAACCACATAGAAAAACACAAGAACCACATAACAAAACACAAACAAGACAAAAACAACAGAACACTACAAAGACAACCCAAAAAAACAAGAAAAATAAACACAACCAAAACCTAAAAAATAAAATAAATAAAATAAAAATAAAAATAAAAATAAAAACAACCAACAACAGACAATAAACAAAAACAAAAAACATAGAAAACACTCACACATAAAAAAATGAAATAACACAAACAAAGAGAAACCCAAGAACAAGAACGAAAAAAATACAAGAACAATAACAAAAAACATAAAAAAAAAAAACAAAACAACAAAAACACAAGAACAACAAAAAACAACACAAAGAACACAAAAACAAAACAAAACAAAAGAATCCACCCACCTTAAAAAACTAAACAAAAAAACAAAGAAGACAAAAGAAAAAAAATGAACAAAACAATGACCTATCTAGACCAGAAGACTATTAATGCAAGAATCAATAGAGGAAACAAAATAAAGAATAGAATGAGCTAGGGAACTAAAAAAACTGAATGAACCAAAGAGAAACAAACAAAAAAAAAAACAAGAAGAAACTAGGTACCTTCAGAACTGGAGCCATCCAAAGAAATGATAGAAAGAAGAGCTTCCCTAATTTGAGAAGCCCACCATATAGGAGGGTGGCCATAACAAGTAAGATCACCTTTGTCCAAATCCCTATTAGCTAAAGCATCAGCACTCTTGTTTTGATCTCTGACCACATGATTGTATTCAACTTTCAAAAATCCCATCTGGATTAACTAAATCTTCTCAATAATTCTTTTTATTCTCCAATCCACCTTATGATTCTTAGAAGGAGTCTTCAAGATATTAATCATAAGTTGAGAGTCAGACTCAACTAACACCTTTTCCCATCCAACCTTAGTAGCCTCCTGAAGGCCTCTAAGGATACCATACCCCTCAGCAAGGTTATTGGAAAGAATACCCAAATTCTCAGCAAAAGTAAAAACTAGTGAGCCATCTGAAAGTCTACCAATTCCTCCCACACTGGCTTTTCCAGGGTTCCCTCTAGAGGCTCCATTAGTATTGACTTTTCCAAAATCCTTAGGAGGAGGTTGCCAATTTCTAGTCCTATCCATATTACTAGTACTCACATTCCCTTTAAGTTGGTTGCCCTTAGAAGGTTTAATCTTCAATATTTGCATCACTTGATCCCATCTTTGGTGGGAGTTTTGGGGGTGATTAAGGAGTTGATGGACTGATTCAACTAAGTTGGCTATGGTCTTTTGCCAAATATAGTGAATATCCTTCCTATCTTGATTAAAAATTTGGTTGTTCCTTTCATTCCAAATATTCCAAAGAAGAATGGTAGAACCCATCCAAACTAACCGCCTAATAAAATGATCAACACCCTCTTGATTAGGCCAATCCCTCCAAAGCTGCTCAAAAGTGAAAAAATTGGACCACTGTAAGCCAAGTAAAGTTGCCATTCTACTCCATAGCTCAGAGGCTAAAGTACACTCAATAAAAAAATGGTTGATATTTTCTACATTCTCTTCACACATTTCACATCTAAAAGGGCCATGAAAACCACGCTTCATAAGTTGCTCACCAAGAAGCACCCTACGATGCAATAAAAGCCAATTAAAGAACCTCACCTTAGGCCAGATATTTTGAGCCCACAATTGAGAAAATATGTCAGAAGAATGGTTGGGATTATTATGGCATAAGGTCAAATAACCTTGAGCAACTGAATACTCACCCTTAGTAGTGTTGTTCCATCTAAAACAATATTTTTCATGGGACCAAGAGAGGGATCTCATATGAAGGATGCCTTGGATATCTTGTCTTTGCCTTTCTGGTATTTGAATAGGCCAGTCCTCAATAGGGATCCAATATCTACCAACCTTTGAATTACCAGTATGGTACCGATAGTAATTAGCCACCTTTATCCAATTAGCTCGGTGAAGCTCCTCCATCCAAGGCCTCCAATCGGGAAACTGAGTTATCAAAGGCTTGTGACCATCCCAAGAATATGTCCAAAAATTTGCATGTTGACCATTATGAATGATCCAAAACAATTTTTTCTTTATCAAATCCTCACCAGTCTTAAGAACTGCTAAAATGGGAGAACCTTTGGTAGGAAGCTGATAGCGAACAAGGTCTTCAGGACTTTTGTTCTCAGCATATTTAGCACGAAGATTATTGGCCCAAAGAGCATTGGGGTTATGTAACATCCTCCAATATAATTTAGCAGCTAAAGCTTTGTTGTTACTAATTGAAGACCGGAATCCTAACCTCCCTTCACTCTTAGGAAGACATAAAGTATCCCATTTCACCAAGGCCCATTTTATTTTCTCCTTAGTACCACTCCAAAGGAAACGATGACCGATTTGATCCAATTCTCGAAGAACAACCTTTGGGATATTCAAAATGGAAGAAACGTAAATAGGAATAGCTTGAAGGACTAATTTTACCAAGGTGATTCTACCCCCAGAAGAAAGCCACTTGTTGGTCCACTTTCCAATTTTCTTCTTGACTTTGTCCAACAACCAATTCCAATCTTTATTTTTCTGCCTTTGAATATTTATGGGAATACCTAAATAAGTGATTGGAAGAGAGGTCTTCTTATATCTTAATTTATCCAAGACCATGGATTCTTGTCTAGCAGAGTAGTGAAAGAAAATAACTTTAGATTTGTCTTCATTGATCAACTGCCCAGTAGCCTTAGAAAAACAGCTAATGATTTGCTTAATATTAGAAGCTTCCTTAACTGTAGCTTTACCTAAAAGGGTAGAGTCATCCACAAATTGAAGATGAGAGATAGGTCTAGCTCCATGAGCAATGGTAACTCCCTCAAGGGTTTTGTTTTCCCTCTTTTTGGTTATAGTCCTACCCAAGCATTCAACAAGAATGATGAATAAATAAGGGGATAGCGGGTCACCTTGCCTAATACCTCTGGAAGCTGGGAAAGACTGAGAAGTATTCTATACAAACTTTGAAATCTATGTAATATTAATAATTAATAATTTTTCAATTTGTTAATTCAAGTAGTTACAAAATAACATATAAATTATTTTTATCAATATAATCCTTGGTTGAAATTTAAATGGTTATAGATTATAGCTTTATGATTTAAACCTTAAAAACTTATTTAACTTGTATATAACCAATTCCCTTATGTATATATAAAAAAATGATATGAACGCCTTAAAATTTGAACTCAAAAATACTATAAATTTTATAATTGTAACTTATTCTCTAAGTATATACCTTAATTTTTTTAAATTATTGATTATTAGAGAAAATATGGACTCAAATGCCCAAAATTTTGGTTAACATTAACAAATTAGAAAGCAAGAGGACCAACCCCATATATATATACCTAAACTTAATGTTAATAAGGATAAAAAATCCACAAAATAGAACCAAAAAAACTTACACCTGTAGGTCCATCATTAATCCCTACCCTCTAATTAAATAATTAAAATTAGTTACACATCATTAATTATTTCATTTTACAATTGGATACTATCATTTCTACTTTAATTTCTTGTATGCTTATCAGTACGACATTTAAAAAAAATTAATAAACATTAATATTTATTTATTAATAATCTGATTAAAGGTGATATTAATTACCCGATAATAATAGTAATTTTATTGAACTTTATAAAAAAAATTATCAACAAAAACTATATTATTGTTTATTAAATTAGCTCCAATTAAATACCCACATCATTAATCCCTACCCTCTAAAAGTTAGGTACACATCATTAATTATTTATTTTGCATTTGGATATTATCACTTTTACTTGAATTTTGTGTATGCTTATTAATACTCCATTTAAAAAATTAAATAAATAATATTTATTTATTAATAACCCGATTAAAGGTAATTACCCAATTACAATAATAATTTTATTGATTTTATTTTACTTTATAAAAAAATTCTATCAACAAAAACTAAATTACTGTTTAATATAAAAATATATATAAAAAGGTTATGGAAATCGTATAAGAGTGATAACCGTCAAAATAAATGCAGGCCAACAACACTAAGCTTTTCAAATTTATTTGGTTATTTTATATTTATAAATATAAATATTTCATTCAGTTGTTTTTTATATTATGATTTTATCTTAAATATTTAAAAGCATTATATAAACAAATTAAAAATATATATTACATTTATTGTTATAAAAACAATTGATCAAATAATATTAGTTTAATTAAATTATTTGATTTTTAAGAAAAAAATTAGTTTCAAGTTTTACCAAGGAATATATGTTTTAGTTGTAATATCACTATGTCATCAACATGTAAAAATATGGATGGAGCCCTTTTAAATCTATATAATTAATTTAAATAAATAAATAATAATAATAATGAAATACTATTATAATATGTGTAGTTAATTTCAATATCATCTCATCAATGATCAAGTGACATTAGCTCAATGAATTAGATTCCTTAGTATTTAAATAGGAGACAATGATTCAAATCATATCAAGGAACATATGCTTAATATCTAAGTTTTGTTGTAATATCACTATGTGGTGATGATGTAATACTTTTTAGATTTGAGAATTTATTATTATTATTATTATTAGATTTGGTTAGTGTGAAAAACCTTTACTACCCACACTTAGGTTTGGGCATCCCCATACCACCATGATATCACATAAAGAGAAGAATTGATAGGGAATTTAACACACAACCACACACATACACAACCACACACATGCCTTATTTTGTGTTTTAATATTATATTACTAATTGAAAAAATACTATTTAATCAATTAATACAATAAATAATTATAATACACACAACTACAAGAAATCAATTATAAAGCAAGTGAAGCAAGACATTCTATTTGGTCATAAAACTTTTCAACTAAGTTTTTATTTCTCTTATTTATCTTAGAAAATTTTGCATGAAAATTACTATAATTTTTATCAAATATTATATTTTCTGTAGGACACTCTAATAAATTTTAATAGATTTTGAGTTTTAGTTTTCTTTCCATGGACCAATTTATAGTACAATCCTCAGAGTAACTCTAGTGATAGAGGTTACTGAGCACACCTCAAAGAGATCCTCATTGCTCCAAGATATGGTAGTTTTTAGTAGATGTACTAGGTATTGGTCAGGGGATTCAACCTTAAAAAAATGGATTGATAGAAATTGAAAATCTCTAGGAGTGATTCTGTCCTTTCTTACCAAAGGTTTATTCCTAGCCATTTTTTATCCTAAGAAAGAACGAGAAAAAATCCTAAAACGGAGTCCTTGGTTTAGAGGAAAAGTAAGACTCTTCCTTACCTGCTAGTATGAAGTCTTTTCACCTACAAATGTAAATCTATCTATAGTACCAATATGGATTATAATTTTTGGATTACCCATTGAGTTTTGTAAAATAGATATCTTCAAGGTAATAGACAACACTCTAGGAGAATTCCTTAAGATTTTAGATATGATGAAAAATGGATTCTTGGCTATTTATGCTTGGATATTGGTCATGATTCATATAAGTAAAGCTTTACAAAAATTAATCATTCTTAACTATGGGTACAAGATGTGGATCTAAATCATAGATTATGAAAACTTATATTTTAGATGTAGAATATGTCATGAGGTAGGACATATTGAGATATCATGCCCTAAGAAGAGCCGAGTAGAACCATACATAGAAAATTGCAAGAGAAACTTACAAATGGTTATGAATGGAGATGGTTTTGAACTTCCAAAAAATAGATCTAAAAAAATAAATAGTGGAGGTCAGTAAAGAAGGATATTGAAATAAATACCAACTCTTTTGAGGCTTTAGCCTACGAAGAAGAAGTGGATAAAAAATTAGAGGATATAGTACAATAGGTTCAACATTTTAACAAGGAACCATCCATTAAATATGATCCTAATTTAAGAATATTCTCTATAAATATAAGGAATGTGTCTCATCAAATTTTGAGGACTCTCTTGAAGTACCATGAACCTTAAAAGAGTAAAAATTTGGTAAAGAAAATGAAGTTTTAGAAGTTAATACCTCTTCCACTAATATGGAAATACAATAAAATGAGTAATACAAGTCAAAGGATTTTGTATTTGAGTCAGGAGAGGATAAATATAATGAAAAATTATGAAAGAATATTAAGAAATAGAATAATAAGACCTCCTCCTGATATAAAAAAGGAAAAATTAGGAAAACCCTCAAATTCTCAAGTAATATATAGGGAAGCAAGAGCAAACATAAAGAAAAGAACATAAATTAAGTTGGTTGAACTTCTCTTTACCAAATAAAAAAATAATATTGGTTAATACAAGTAGGGCCAATAGTCCCTAATGAGACATGATTATTATCGCATGGAATATAAGGAGTGTTGATGCCCGCTTAAAGTAGAGGTGCATTAGGGACCTATGTTTAACTAATAAGTCTGATATTATTTATATCTAGGAAACTAAAATGACAAAAGTAGTTTCAAAAATTATGAAAGCAATATCGGTAAAATGTGAATGGGATGCTATAGATTCTAAAGGAGCGATAGAAGGAATTATAACTTGTTGTAATCCTTCTATAATTACCTATGTAACCATTCATACAATTAGGCATTGGATGACCTCCTTTGTCACTTGCTACTTTACAAATATTCATTTTATCCTTATCAATGTCTATGGATCTATAACTCAGTCAAGTAAATTAGAAGTTTAGAGTGAGGTTGAAGCCTTTATGAGAAGCAAAGACAAAGAAAACCAATTCATGATCATATGAGATTTTAATTCCATAACCAAGTTGATGAAAAATTTAGGGGAATTAGGAAATTAACCCAAAATATGAGAGATTTCTCATATTTTATTCAAAATAATAATTTATGGGAGGTTGAGTTTGAAGAAGACAACTATACATGGACCAATAATAGGAGAGGCCAGAACCTAATAACAAGAAAAATAGATGGATGAGCAATATTATATCATTAGCTAGATGAAGGAACTTTTGCTAAAATTAATACCTTTAGAAGGATTGGTTCAAATCATTGGCTAATAAGAGTTAAAATGGTGGTAGTGAATATATATATATATATATATATATATATATATATATATATATATATAATATGAGCAGATGTGGGAAGACCATCATAAATTTGTTGATATAATAACACAAACATCAAATTCTTTAGGAAATGGCGGGTTGTATGCTTTTGGAAATATTTTTTAGAAGAACAAAAAACCATCACTAAATCACTTGATCATTGATAAGATGATATTGAAATTAACCATACATATTATAATGTTATTTCAATTATTATTATTTATTTATTTAAATTAATTATATGGATTTAAAAAGGTTTCATCCCTATTTTTATAGGTTGATCACATAGAGGTATTACAACTTAACTAAGAAGCATATATTCCTTGGTAAAACTTGAAACTAATTTTTTTCTTAAAAATCAAATAATTTAATTAAACTAATAATATTTTATTATAGCAATAAATATAATATATTTTTAATTTCTTTATATAATACTTTTAAATATTTAAAATAAAATCATAATATAACAAACAACTAAATTAAATATCTATATCTATAAATATAAAATAACCAAATAAATTTGAAAAACTTAGTGTTGTGGGGCCGACATTTATTTTGACGACTATCACTCATTTCCACAACTTTTTTATATATTTTTTATAATAAATAGTAATTTAATTTTTGTTGATAGAAATTTTTTATAAAGTAAAAATAGAATCAATAAAATTATTATCGTAATTCCCTGATTAATATTACCTTTATTAATAAATAAATATTATTTATTTAATTTTTAAAATGGAGTACTGAAAGGCATACATGAAATTAAAGTAAAGGTGATAGTATCCAAATGCAAAATGAAATAATTAATGATGTGTATCTAATTTTTGGGGTAGGGATTAATGATGTGAGTATATAATTGGAGTTATTTTAATAAATAGTAATTTAGTTTTTGTTGATAATTTTTTTTTTAAAGTTAAATAAATATAATAAAATTATTATTATAATCGGATAATTAATATCACTTTTAATTGGATTATTAATAAATAAATATTATTTATTTAATTAAAATTTTTAAATGAAGTATTGATAAGCATACAAGATATTAAAGTGGAAGTGACAATATCCAAATGGAAAATGAAATAATTAATGATGTATGTAATTTTAATTATTTAATTAGAGGGTAGGGATTAATGATGGACTTGCAAGTGTTACCTCATATGGACACTCGGTTACTTATTTATTTGCAACTTGGGATTGATTTACGAGAGGATTTAGATATTGACTGTGGTAATATTTGTTTGTCTTGCAAGATTGAACTATTGGGAGGGATAAACTCTTACTTTATTTGTAAAAAGGAAGGGTATGTTCGTAAAAATTGTCCTTTGTTGTTAAATAGAAAGACTGTTAATTTTTATGTGGTTGCTTCTGTTGATAAGGATACTGTGCAAGTTGGGGGGCAAAATGATTGCTCTAAAACTGAGATGAATGTTTCACGCCCAAATAACAGGGTGGAGGTTTCTTCTCAAGGGGCCAAAATGGTTTCTAGGGTTTTGAATGTTGTTAAAAATGATTTGGTTAAAAGTGTTGTTGCTAAGAATCCTGTAAATACTGTTGTTCCAGACTCTCTGGCTGATTATAGTGGAGTTAATAATTTTGTTTTTGTTTCCACCTTGTATAATAATAATATGTTGATTGATTCATATAAATAAAATATTAATATTTCTGATGCTCCCAGTTTTATTGAGGAACCTTCTACTCATGCTCATGAAACCATAATAATGCAAGATGATTGTAACTAAAATTTTGGGGGTCTGTCTCTTGTCCTTAAAAATAGTTTTGTACCATCATCAAAGAATAATATTAATAAATTGAAAAATTTGTATGAGAGCATTGCTCAGGCTCAATAAGTAGTTGATAAACCTAAGTCTTCTGTCCCTCCACCTAGTTTGGGTGATGTGGTTGACAATAGATATTCTCATGAGAAGGTGGGCAAATTGAATGTTCAACAATTGGCACTTCAAACTATTAATAGAAGAGATTTGGAAATGAAACAGTCTAAGTGGCTTAGTGAAAATGAGTCAATAGGGTCAATTGAAAATATAGAGAACAACGATATCTCTGATGATGATTCCTTAGCCAACACCGAACTTGCAAGCTCCGCAGGTGATAGTGTTGCTAGTGAAGATGTTGATAAATTAAGTGGTGAATGGTCAGTGGTTGAAAAGAAGAAAAAAAGAAGAGCCCATGAATTTTTATCAGGTGGTATTTCTATTAAATATGTGAAAATTAATGCTAAAAGTAGGAATAGGAAAGTGAAATCTGCCAATGAGTCTTAAATTCTTGAGTTGGAACATCTAGGGATTGGAATCCCCTGAAAGGAAGTATTTTGTTAAATATTTGAAGAGATCTATTGGTAGGCTTGATTGTACGTGTCTTCAAGAGGTCAAAGCTAGCAGTTTTAATTTGCTTTTGGATCTAAGGGTCATTTGGAAGGAAGCTTCTATTTTTATGACAAATCATCCTCATGGTCGAGGAGGTTCTGTTATTCTACTTTCTCCTTTTTGGGCATCCAAGGTGGTCAGCTCAGGTTTTTCTCCATGCAATAGAGCAGTATGGATAGTTTTTGAAAAAGATACTCTTAAAATCGGTCTCTGTTCTATATATGCTCCCAATGATCATATTGAACGTTGTATTTTATGGCAATGGTTAGTTTCTCTCCCTAATATCCCCTGGATTTTTTGTGGGGATTTTAATATGGTGGAACATCAATATGATAAATGTGGCGGATTAGGATTTGATTGGAAAGGAGAATAGCAACGCTTCTAGGGTAAATTTAAATCTTAGTTTAGATTAATTGATCCCTTAGAGGGTATGAAAGATGAACACAATGAGTTATGGTTCACTTGATGTAATATGCAAAAAGGAGGCAACAAGATTTATTCTCAATTAGATAGATTCTATGCCACTAATTCTTGGTTTCACTTTTATGGCATTGCCAATGGTTTGAGGGTTCATATCCTTCCTCATACTTTATCCGATCATTTTCCTATCATTGCATGTTTAAGATTCCAAAAATAGGATTCAAATAATAATAAATCTTCCTGGAATTTTGTTTTAAACACTTCTCTCTTGGAATCTAGGGATTAAAATGAGGCTATATTCACTTTAAAAGAAGTTAATAAATGGTTGTATAGAAACAACACCTATTGTTAACAAAAAGACATTGTGTTATGTGGGATTGGTGTTCTGTTAACAAGCTGAAAGGTGGTCTTGGTCTTAAAAATTTATGGGTTCAAGGTTTGGATTTAGCTGGTAAATAGATTGTGTAGTGTTTTTAAGGTGATGAGCCATGGAAGGTTTTAATTAGAAAGAACATTTTGCAATTTATTCCTAAAAATGCTCGATCTTGGAAAGGCCTGCCCATGAGTGATATCCTGTTTGGCAGTTTTTCTATTGCCCCTACTGGCTCACCTGTTTTTAAATGTTTGTGGAAAGCTTGGGAAATGATAAGAGAGTATGTGGCTTATAATAGAGTTGACAATATTATTTGTCTTCAGAGATATATTTGGTGGACTCTTAAATATAAGAACAAATTTATGACCCTCACTCAAGGATGTTCAGCCAAGAAATGGGTTGGTAAAGGTATTAATACTTTTGCTGATATTCTGGATCACGAAGTTATCAAGTCTTGGGAGTTTCTTAGTCACTAGTATAATCTTCCACATTCTCATTGGAGGACATATTGTCTACTAAGAGCTGCCTATGATCATATTGTTGGCTATGATATTTTACCAGATGATCACTCCTTGATCAAGGGTCTTGAGTGGAAGGATGGTATTAAACTATTCAATACAAAGCCCAGACAACTGTATAATATGTTGATGGATACCAATGCTATTTTTGGTCATATCAGCAGAGTTTGGAATATGGATATTAATCCCTCTTCTCATTCAAACATCTTGTATAATGTGTGGTCCACGTGTCTTGAGCCTAAGAAGGCTTGGTTTAGATGGTTGTTATTACTTCAGAGGCTTCGTGTATCAGCTAATTGTAATTCTTATTTACTATGCTCTTTATGCATACTTCATGATACTATGGGGCACATATTTTTTGATTGTATGTATGTGAAAGAAATCTGGTTTATATTTTTTCAAGATATGCTGAGTTGTAACAATGATAGTACTGCTTTTCAGCATTATGTGATTTCTGGGTATGTGCCTAAAATGGGCGAATATTTTAATGATTGTTGGATTTTTCTTTCTACGGAAATTTTATGGAACATATGGCTTTCAAGGAATAAGCAACTTTATCAGCATTTACCAAGATCTCTTACTGAGTCTCATAGGAGACTCATATCTGTTTCTATCTCTCTATAGGTGGAGAAGACTTGTTTTACTTCAGGGAAAGATTCAGTAATCTTCTTTAAGCTTTTCAATATTTTCTTGCTTCAAATAGTTCATCATCTACTTCAAGTTATTCCAGGATTGATAGATATGTTGATATGATTAGTTTTTGTACATATTTATTTCAAAAAAACATGATAAAGTTTAATATGTAATGTTGTTGGGATATTGGGTACTGTTGTTGTAGGTTGTGGGAGGTTTTTTTATACAGTTTTTTTGATGTAATTCTGTACTATATTTTTATCATTAATATATGTGAAATATTTTCAATTCAAATATTTTGGTTTTATTTTGTGGGATTTTTTTTACCGTTATTAACATAAAGTTTAGGCATATATATATGGGGGTTGGTCCTTTTGCTTTCTAATTGGTTAATGTTAATCAAAAGTTTGGGCATGTGACTCCATACTTTCTCTTATAATCATTTCCCTAAAAAAATAAAGTATATATATTTAGAAAATAAGTTATATTCATGACATTTATATTATTTTTAAGTTCAAATTTTAAAGCTACTCCCTATAACGGTTCATATATATATATTAATTTTTAATATTATATAAATTTCTAAGTTTGAATATAGTAATGAATAGGATGTCAGAAAAAAATGACTAACCCACAAATCACTAAAAGGTTGGGTGGAGGAAGAGAGACAAACAAACAGACAAATATACCACCAACACTAAACCCTGAAATAGACAAACAGACACATGTATACCACCAACACTAAACCCTAATAGTTGCCCATCTAACTATTGCAAAAACTATAAATCATAGCCTACAACTTTTTTCTTTGTATTCTTGCAAATCTAACTTTTATCTTACTATGTTTCTGCAGATACTAATATTTTGTTATATTAGGATATAGAGAAACTATGGTGAATAATAGGAAGAGAAATATCGGTAGCAATGCCAAATATGAGAAAAGAAAACACCGAAAGAAATGATGCCTATGAGAATAATCCATACCCATTTTATTTCATGGTTCACCAGTCTTTACTCTAGCAATTACATGATTTTATGATAAGGAAAAAGTAAAATACATCATTCAATATCTGTCTCACAACTAAATTCAAGATATAGTGAAATGGATATCTCTTTATAAACTCTTTATAATTCTTTGTCGTCTTGGTATTCACAGTGAAATTGTGTGGAGTTATTCATAATTTCAAAATGAATGGAACAAGGGCAACAGGGATATGTGCCTTGTTGTAAACCATATTGACATCATTTCCATGATCAAATTCAGTGACTGGATATGGTCTGAGGATATACTATCAGCGGATAAATAGTTCAACTTTGATTCTTAGAGCTAGAGCAGGAGGTTTTCTTGTTTATATGAATGAGCAAGAGTGAAAGCTTCAAGTTATGAATATGCTGACAAGGAAACTTCATCAAATTTCAGATGCAACCATGAATTCAAGATATGGACTTTCTTTTTACATCAAAAAGCAACCAAAAGAAGTTGGTGTTGAGCTCAAGTAAGATTTAAGAACCAAGACTTGTGATCTACTTATTATGGGGAATTTTACTTGCAAAATATTTAATTTGCTTATATATAGTTTGAATAAAAAATCATGGGAGTTAAAAGTTCTACAAAATAGTATCTATTTCAAGAATTTTTCAAAAAATTTGGTACACGAAGAAAGTATCTATTGCTTTTCTGAGTACTTCAGATATTGGACATCTTACAACATTCATGGAGGAGAGAGACTGCATTTTGTAAGCTTTTCAATTTAAGACGACAATGGCAATGCGAATGCAATTAATAAATCACTAGTTGTGTGCAAGGGTAAATTTATGATGTTGGAGTTGCAAAGATTTAATCAATATGTCATTTTTGTTTTAGATGAGAATTCATACATTACTATGTGGAGGTATATTTTGTGGGAATGAATTACTAATCTTTCCATAATACAATTCCATCTCTCACAAAATATTTTTGGTGACTTCGGGTGGAGATAATAATGAAGACTACATTTGGGTATTTTTAGGAATGATAGAATGATGTCAATATATTTGGATGCCCATATATCTCTAGTGTGAAAATACCCTTCAATGAAAAATGTCACAAGTAAAAAGTCCAAGTTTTTTTGTATGCCCTTCAATGAACAATGAATAAAATAGCTTGGAGTTTTTACTTGTGACATTGTTCATTGAAGGACATTTTCACAGTAGAGATATATGGGCATCCAAATCTATTGACGTCATTCTATCGTTCCCCTCAAAAAAATACCTAAATGTAGTCTTCATTATTGTCTCCACCGCAAGTCACCAAAATATTCTATGAAAGATAAAATGGTATTATGGAAACAGTCGTAATTCATTCCCCAAAAATATACCTCTAGATAGGAATGTATGAAGTCTCATCTAAAAAAAATCGTATATTGATTATATCTTTGTAACTCGAGGATCATAATTCTACCCTTGCACACAACTAGTGCTTTATTAAGTGCACCTGCATCACTGCCGATTTGAATTGAAAAGCGTACAAAACACAGTCTCTCTCCTGAATGAATGTTGTAAGATGCCCAAAATCTGAATAAAAGCAATAGACACATTCTTCGTGTACCAAAATTTTTGAAAACTTCTTGAGAGAGACATTGTTTTGTGGAACTTTTAACTCCCATGATTTTTTGGTCAAACTATATATAAGTAAATGCAATATTTTGTACGTAAAGTAGAAATATATGTAGAAATATTGGATTAATAAATGACCGATATATGTAGCAATATTGTAAGAGAATTTTGTAAAGTAGAAATATTGGATGTACAAGCTAGATTGTCAGTCCCATAATTTTGAATCTAGTATCTTACCACAATCTTGGACCAAAAATTAATTAAGTATATGTTGGAGGCTAGAAAATTTTTAGTGTTGACATCACTATAAGCAGTGAAAAAATTTGACATAGCAATGGGCTAGGATAAAAAAATTAGCTACGTAAAACTCAAAGTCAAAACCTTTTTGATCATGATATCATCATAAGGAGCAAAAAATCCTTACAAGAAAAATATCTACCTAGCCAAATACCTAGATGGTGGATATCAATAAAAGTTTCCTAAAGGAAGAATGCAAATCTTGGTTAAGGAAAGAACATGATATTGGATTGGATTAGATTTTAAAGAGGTAAACATCATCATAAAAGCTAAAGTAAGAATGCAAATCTCGATTAAGGAAAGAATCCGATATTTGATTGGATCATATTTTAAAGAGGTAAACATCATCATAGAAGCTACTAAAATTTAGTATCTTTCAACACACTATCCAAATTATTTCTCACTTCATTTCTAAGATAGTTGATGTTAACAATGGAGCAATAAAAACCTAACAACAAAAAATAAAGACTAAAGTTATCCCTTTTTAGATGAAATCAATTCTATCAAACTTGTATGATCCCAAAAGTATTGTATGGATGCAAAAGCACCATACACTCAAAAAAATATCATATATGTGAAAGCACAATATGGATGCTCGTTCATACAAACAATGTAATTAAAAATAATAATGTAATTAAAAAATAATAATTAGCAGATATAAAATTTAAGGACTTATCTGTGAAAACCTCTAGGTCTTAAAAAATACTTAATTAAAAAAATGTGAAAACAATTACAAAATATATATGCAAGTAGGAAGATTATCAATAGGAATCTAGTGTTAAGGTTTCAAATGATAACTTTGCCCTTATAAATATGACATGAAAATTATCGATCAACTACTTAATGGAACACTAAACTCTAAAATTTAAACCTCAACAAACTAGTAATTAATGGGTCCATAAAAATCCCTATATTTTATATATTTATTTAAACTTCAACATTAACCGCTTGTAAATATCAGAGTATGGTTTGTCTTTGTATTTCACCCTTTATAAATTTGCACATGGTTTGCGGTTGTAAATATTATAAGTTTACACATGATTTTAAACCTCAATATAATTTGTCTTTGTATTTTACCCTTTATAAATTTGCACATGGTTTTAAGAGTTGCACATGGTTTTAAAAGTTGCCATTGTAAATATTATAAGTTTGCACATGGTTTTAAACCTCAACATTAACCATTTGTAAATATGGGAGTATGGTAAATTTGCACATGGTTTTAAGCGTTGTGGTTGTAAATATTATAAGTTTGTACATGATTTTAACGTTCTAAATATTATAGGTTTTAATATTTCACCTTTTATAAATTTGTACATGGTTTTAACCGTTGCGTTCTTAATATTATAAGTTTTAATAGAAAAGTTGTGTAACTAAATAATTAAAATAATTATCAAATTTAAAAATTTTATTATGGGATTTATGGATTAATAAATGCTTGGCATATATAGTAATATTGTAAGGTAATTTTTGTAAAGTAGAAAGATTGGAGGTACAAGGTCAGTCCCATAATTTTGAATATAGTATCTTACCACAATTTTGGACCGAAAAATCAACTAAGTATATGTTGGAGGATAAAAAAATTTTAGTGTTAACATCATTATAAATAGTGAAAAACTTCAATATAGTAATGGGCTAGGATAAAAAAATTGGCTACTTAAAATTCAAGGTCAAAATATTTTTGATCATGATATCATCATAAGAACAAAAAATTCTTGTAAGAAGAATATCTACTTAGATAAATACCTAAATGGTGGATATCAACAAAAGCAGAAGAATGAATCTATCATCCAATATTTATTCTAAAAGAAGAATGCAAACCTTGGTTAAGATAAGAACCTGATATTTGATTAGGTCAAATTTTAAAAAGCTAAACATCATCATAGCAGCTGCTAAAGTTTAGCATCTTGTAACACACTATCCAACTTATTTTCCACTTGATTTCTAAAATAATTGATGTTAGCAATAGAATAAAAAAAAAATTGACAACAAAAAATAAAGACTGAAGTTATCCTTTTTAATGGAATCAATTTTATCAAACTTGTATGGTCCCAAATGTATTGTATGGATGCAAAAACACCATACACTCACAGAAACGTCATATATGTGTGAAAGCACAATATGAATGCTGGTCCATACATGCGAAAGCACAATATGAATGCTGGTCCATACATGCAATGTAATTTAAAAAAAAAATCATTAGGAAGCATTAAATTCAAGAACTTACCTTTGCAAAAAATTTGTAGGTCTTATCTCTGTGTTGTGGTTTACCGGCAAGGACGCCACTTGCATTATAGGTGATGTGACCTGGGTTCAATCCCACAACGCCACTCACATTATCGTAATGTGATCTGGGTTCAATCCCCACAATAAATGTGTATAAGAAGTATTTACTCAAAATACAGATAGGAAGAGAATCGAAAGTTCATCAACATTTATATGGAGGGGGAAACGGGAGGGCCACAGATCATTGAATGTGATTCGCGGGGTCAACCGGCCAGATCCATGGCTTGTTCCGACACTTCTGGAAGTGTGGGGATCGATCGGGGATACGTAATGGTGGAGAGCCACCCTGCGAAGTGAGGGAAAGGGAGCCTGGAAAAGATGCGGAGAAGGCTTTGGGATCGAAGACAATTATAGAGCAGGGGTGTGGCTCTCTGTATAATAGTCATACACGCCCACCCTTCTCGAAGAGATCCAGCAGTAGCGCCAGTAACCGTAGCGAAGGCAGCAGGGGTAGAGGCTAATGTGGTATAAGTAACCACAACACAGACCGGGCTGGGGTTGATTATCAATAAGGATTTAATGTTAGAGTTTCAAATGATAGCTTTGCCCTTATGACCTGAAGTTATCCCTTAATTAAATAATGGGACACTAGACTTCAAAATTTAAACGTTAATCAATATAATTGATGGGCCCATGGAAATCCCCATATTTTATATATTTATATATATAATTTATATTAAATATGGATAAGATATGAATATTTTTATTATTGAGGAGAACGTTCACAAATTACATTAACAACCACTTTCAAAGGGTTTTCAACACAAAACCACTTAAAAACAATCATCATCTTAGTCACCATAAAAAAAATATATATTTATTATTTATAGATTTAATAGAAGTTTATCTTTGAAGACATAATTTTTTTTTAATGAAATTTTAGTTAATAACATTAAATATTTAATCATCTGTAAATATGAGAATGTGGTATATCTTTGTATTTTACCCTTAAATAAAATTTTAATCAATACCATTAAATATTTAACCATTTGTAAATGTCAAAGTATAATTTGTTTTTGTATTTCACCCATTATACATTTGCACATAGTTTTAATGTTGTAAATATTATAAGTTTGCACATGGTTTTAACTGTTGCATTCTAAATATTATAGGTTTTAATATTTCACCCTTTATAAATTTGCATAGTTTTCACAGTTGTAAATATTATAGGTTTTCACATGGTTTTAACCATTACCGTTGTAAGTGGTTTGTATTTGTATTTTATCCTTTATAAATTTATACATAGTTTTAAATCAAATTTTAATCAATATCATTAAATATTTAACCATTTATAAATATTGGAGTATGGTAGAGTATGGTATTTTGCACATTGTTTTAGCACTTGTCATTGTAAATATTATAGGTTTGCACATGGTTTTAAAGGTTGCCATTGTAAATATTATAGGTTTTAATATTTCACCCTTTATAAATTTGCATATGGTTTTAACCATTCCTGTTGTAAATATTATAGGTTTGTTCGTTCTAAATACTATAAGTTTTAATAGAAAAGTTGTGTAAAACTATGAATTTATTTTAATTTAGCAAAATATTTAAAGTAATTATAAAAGGTCAAATATTTTTTAACATTTGTAAGGTGATAAATCATATGAGAACACCTTCACCAAGGATGATGTTTAAATAATATATGATTTTTAACCATACTTTGGTTATCAAAGCATATGGTATACAACCAAACTTCAAAGATTCAAATCTTGGACCTTTATTTATAGTTCCAAAGTAACTATAGTAGATAATATATTTGATAAAGACTTACATTTAAATTTACTAGTATTAAACATATCTATGGAATTATAGTGTGAGATTCACTCTTAATTAATATAGACTTAAATATTTGTAGTTCAAATATCTATTGACAACTCAACATATAAGATCGATACCTTGAATTTGATGTCTCTTACTATATAATAGATATATATACTCTAGATATCTAAGTTGGTAGCATTGATTGACAACATTATTTTTGCACTAACATAAAATAAAATTTTATATATTGGTATTTTAGTCTAAATGATAATTTAGGAGAGTATATTTTCAAATAAGGTGATGCCCAAAAATTATGGGTGAAAATGGTGTTAAAAAATACTTACTTAATATTTTCATGTAACATAAGGAGGATTTTTTGTGCCTCTAGTATTTGGAGTCTCTCTTTCACTTTTTAATTTCAACTCCATGTAAAATTTTAAGCTTTTCATAATGATCATAAGCAGAAAATATATTTTTAATAAAATATTAACTAATATTTTAATTGATATCAATATTGATAAAAGCATTTGTAAGTATACATTTTAATAAAAATCTTAAAAAATATTCAGTGAGTTTACATAGGTTTTTATGAGGGGCTTGGAACTATCAAAGAGATTCCAATACCCTTAGAACTATAGTAAGTTTGCATCTTAATAAAAATCTAAATTTTAATTCCCAAGAAAAATAAAATTTAAATAATATAAAGGTTAATATTTATATGCACCTTGAGGCTCAAGATGTGGTGACACATACAACTATGTGAACAAACTTGTGATATAAAATGAGTTATGTTTCTCAATCATTCATTAAACTATTCTACAATATAAACTCTCCCAAATGATAAAATATTTTATATTGATAATGCAATACTATAGAATTCAAGACTTATGTAATAGAATTGGCAATCATATAAATTATCAATACATGAGGTTTATGTTTCGATGTGATTCCCTTCATTGAACACCCAAGAGTTATTTTTCTTATTCTAATTCAAATATTATTAATTAACTATGTCAAGCCTCATTACTTTGCTAATGTATAATACTAAGAAACATATCTAGCAATGTCTTGACTCACCATGTAAATTTATTGGGCAGATATCCAATAGGATTATCAACATCAACTCCAAGTGAATATGATCATTATAATTTATGAAATCATTGATGTGTACCTACCTTAATAACAATAATAATTAGCATAAATCGATTAGATTTTAATCTCATGTAGGGCATTAAAACACCAAGTTAATAAAATTATCAATGATAACTATAAGAAACATCATACAGACATGAAAGTGCTAGATGGTCCCAAAAGTATTGTATGGATGCAAAAGAACCATACACTAATAAAAATATAAAATATATGTGAAAGCACAATATGGATGCTCATCAATACAAACAATGTAATTAAAAAAAAATATTATTAGGAGTCATGAAATTCAAGGACTTAGCTTGAGATATATGGATTAATAAATCATCGACATATGTAGCAACATTGTAAGAGAAATCTGTAAAGTAGAAAGATTGGATTCACAATCTAGCTTGTCAGTCCCATAATTTTCAATCTAGTATCTTACTACAATCTTGGACCAAAAAATAAACTAAGTATATGTTGGAGGCTAGACATTTTTTAGTGTTGACATCACTATAAGTAGTGAAAAACTTTGACATATCAATGGGGTAAGATAAAAAAATTGGCTATATAAAACTCAAGGTCAAAATTGTTTCGATCATGATATCATCATAAGGAATAAAAAATACTTGCAAGAAGAATATCTACCTAACCAAATACCTAGATGGTGGATATCAACAAATGTAGAATAATGAATCTAACATCCAATATTTTTTCTAAAGGAGGAATGCAAACCTTGGATAAGGCAAGAACTTAATATTTTATTGGATCATATTTTGAAGAGGTAAACATCATCATAGAAGCTACTAAAGTTTACATCTTGACACACCATACAACTTATTCCCAACTTGATTTCTAAGATAATTGATGTTAGCAATAGAGCAACAAAAATTTGATAACAAAAATAAAGACTAAAGTTATCCATTTTAGGTGGAATCAAGTCTATAAAAAAATATATTGAATGCTCTCCAATTGCACACTTGCCCCCACATAGCTAGACTAGTCATCAAGTAGAGTGGTAAAAAGTAGATCTATAAAGTACATATTAAAGCAACTTGAGGCACATGGCTACCAAGCTCCTAGGAGAGATCAAAATCAACCATATCAGCTCAACCACTTCATTTTAATCATACTAGAATGAGTTGGAAAGGAAATTTCATATTTTAGACTTTTTTGTTAGACCTAAAATCAATTTTTGTAACAACCATTATGTGTTAACAAGAATGTAATGTAAACATACATATAATTATATGTAGATAATTCTAAGTATTAACTATTTATCTTTTGTAATTGCATAAGTTGTATGACGATTGTACTATGTGCCTTTGAATAAAGATTAAGTTGTTGTTTGACCTCTCTCTAAAATTATTGCAGAACATATATGTATGCTATTATTATTGTTAAATATTTTGGTTAAGGTTGGAGGAATAGCATGTTATTTTGCTATTTGGATATCTCCTTGGATTCTTGTTTTTTTTTATCTCTAGAATGTTTGGTAATGTATAGGTTTGTTTGATTAAATGCTCTATAATATTAAATGATAGTTGGTCTACTACGTATTTTGATTGAGTTTAGAGTGTGAGAATATCATACCTTATGTCTCTTGATATTATTTAATCCTATCAATTTTAAATTATATCTTGTAACCCAACATATCTATTTCTTTAGTATACAAATCCCTTTTTTTAGTTTAGCTAGTACTAGAGGAATTAACCTATTTCAAGGGCTAATATGAAAACCTTTCTTTAGTCTTCCAATATTGACTAAGTTCTTGTGGGTGCAACTCATCCACTTAGGTAGGTTTTTAACTAATAGTTTTAGCACACTCAGTGAGACACAAATCCCACCTCCATGATTGGATATAATCTTGGTGATATTCTACTCTAATGGATCATACTCACAATCACCTAGTAATTCCATTAAAATAATATATTCTTAAGGAACCTACATGCCATTTAATATATAGGCTTATGATCACTAGATCAAGAGCCAAAAAAGCATGATATACCTATGCAATTGTTTGAGTTACCACCACTAATATTCAAAAGACATGGGTCTTTTTCATCTCCTCTATAAACCCCTATAGAGAGTGTAGGTTCAACATATTTTAGCTCCCCAATATCCTTTCATTCTATGAGATCTAAACAACTGGCTTAGCCTCCTCCTCAATAAAATTTTATTTATTGAAACAACATTGGACCACTCAATCTTGTAAATCAAAATCCAATTCTCTAGGTAACATTAAAATCTTTTCCAACTTCTGATAGTATTAGGAAAATAATATATAAACATTATAAAGATATTATCTCTTTGGCTACCATTCACAATATCCAAGATGATGTCATGATAGGAATTTTAGTGTTGCCATTCAAAAGTAAGGTATTACACTTGTACCAAACCCTATGATATGGAAGCATTAATTCATGGATCAGTTTGTTGGAATATTTTTCCTAGAATTGAATGAGTTAGGAAACCTATTTTTATTTATAAATCAATTTATTACTATTCAAAGGTATCCTTAGGAGGAAGTAATGGGTTTTAATATTAGATTCAGTAGAACCTTGAGTAGAGTTCCACATGAACTTAAGCAAATATTTTCTCAAGAAATCATCTACTATCTTAATGATTTCAACCCATATTTGGGCTTACAAATATTCCAATCCAATGTGATAGAATTTTATATCAAACTTTCATATCTATAGAAAATTATCTAATTATTATAAAAAACGTAAAGGAAATAGCCTCCTCTGGAGATTGAACTAGTTAGATTATGTTCTGACCTGGTCTTTCAATATTGGCAAAGTCTTGGGCGTAAACGTAACCAAAGACATATTTTGCTCTAATAGTGCTTTATAATATTAAATGACAATTGGTCTACTAGTCATTTTGAATGATTTTAGAATGTGATAAACTGATACCTTATGTCTCTTGATGTTATTTAATGTTAACCATTTTAAATTCTATCTTCTAACTCTACATATCTCTTTCTTTAGTCTACAAATCCATTTTGTTAGTTTAGCTAGTACCAGAGGAATTGACCTATTTAAAAGGCTAATCTAAAAACCTTTCTTTAATCTTCCAATATTGGCTAAGGTCTTGTGGGTGCAACTCATCCACTTAGGTAGGTTTTGAACTAATTATTTTAGCACACTCAATGAGACACAAATTCCACCTTCTTGATTGGATATAATTTTGGTGATATTCTACTCTAATATATCATATTCACAATCACCTAGAAATTCCATTAAAATAAAATATTCTTAAGGAAACCATATGTGATGAGGACACATAGACACAGGGAATGAATAACACAGAAACACAGTAACACAGATAATCACTCAAGATTTTTCTTTCATTAAAATTACCAAAGCAAATTTTTACAATTCTAGCCAACAGGCGTAGTTTCTTGTTTCCAGCCCCTGCCCTTCCTTAATGCACTATCTATTTCTATAACCATGTCTAGGCCTCTTTAGAAGTTCCAACCATCTAGGCCATTAATGACCCACCTGCCAGAATGCATCCTGCCTCACTGAGCCTTTACATATTTCCCTATCTAGCATCTACCACTGGGTTAGCCATGAAAACCTGCATTGATGAGTCGTCTGACCTCTAGGTGCAGTCTTCGAATGGCCGCCATGCTCAACAAGCTTACCGGGCAAGAAATCATGCATTAATGAGGCCCTGATCACCTCGAAAAACACCATCTAGGAATGCGGGCTTTTTCAAACAGAGAACCAGCAGTATGTCGCGATATCGTGACATGTCGTGATATCGTGACATTTTTCTTTCTTGTTGCATTTCTCTCCTTCGGGTCACGATATCGCGACATGTCGCGATATCGTGACATTTTCCTTCCTTGCAACATTTCTTTTCTTCGGGTTGCGATATCGCGACATGTCGCGATATCGCAACATTTTTCCTTCCTTGCAACATTTCTTTTCTTCGGGTCGCGATATCGCGACATGTCGTGATATCATGACATTTTCCTTTCTCGCTGCCTCCCCCTCCTTCAGGTCGCGATGTCGCGACATGTCGCGATATCGTGACATTTTTATTTCTTGTTGTCTTCCTCTCCTTCGGGTCACGATATCGTGACATGTCATGATATCGTGACATTTTTCTTTTCGGCTCTTCTGTATTTCTTTTGGTCACAAAATTGTGACATGTCGCAATATCGTGACATCTGGCTTTGTGCTTCCTTCTCACCTTTTTTGGGTCATGAAATCGTGACATGTCGCGATATGATGACAATTTTCTACTTAGATTTATTTTCGTCCCTTCGGTCGTGATTTTGCGACATGTCATGAAATCGCAACATCTTCTCCGCTGGCCCCTCCTGTCTTCCTTCGATCGCGATTTCGTGACATGTCATGAAATCATGACATTTTCTCGTCTGGACTTTCCCTTGTTCTTTCGGTCATGATTTCACGATATTTCATGAAATCACGACATCTTCTCCGCTGGCCCCTCCTGTCTTCCTTCGGTTGTCACGAAATCATGACATTTTCTTGTCTGGCCTTTCCCTTGTTCTTTCAGTCATGATTTCATGACATGTCATGAAATCGTGACATCTTTCTCCTCTGGCCATTCCTGTGTCCTTTCGGTCATGAAATCATGACACTTTTCCTCCCTTGCGCCTTCTTTCATCTTCTGGTCACAATTTCATGACATGTCACGATATCACGACATTCTTGCTCCGCGTCTTCTCTCTTCTTCCTGAGCCGCGAAAATGTGACATGTCGCGATATCATGACACTTTTCTCTGTCACGATATCATGACATCGAGGCAAACACATAAATTTTTTTTGTTGATGCAGAATTGCTCTACTGCCACCGGATGCTCCTGCATCAGAAAATCGGGGTGGATTGAGAAGTGACCTTCACTTCTGTGTTGTTCTATCACCTTCTCACAACTTGCAAAATATTCAACCTCTCCAACCTCCACTCTCATTGTTGTCAGCAACCTCTTTTCATCCATCCCCTTTAGCAAATAGATCCTAGCGCTGCTACATACCCTTTCGCCCGCCTCCTTCAAGGGCTTCAGCTTATGGCGAACTCCATTCTTTGTCATTGAGTAAGTGTTGGTGCGACCATCATGCACTGCACACCGATCAAACTACCATGGCCTTTCCAACAACAAATGGCAAGCATCCATAGGCAGGATGTCACATTGGACCTCATCACAGTAATTCCCAATATTAAATTTGACTAAGGACTATTCACTGACAAATGTCCTAGGGTCCTTCTGTAACCATGCAATCTGGTATGGATGCGGGTGTCTCCTCCTCTCTAGTTGTAACTTAGCAACCATTTATTCAGAGACCAAGTTATCAGTACTACCATTATCTATAATCACATTACAGACCTTACCCAAACTTCTGCACCTTGTGCGGAACAGGATCCTCCTCTGGTCTGATCCTTTCTCCTCATT
>JAQPPZ010004454.1:0-17922 GCA_028583015.1 Wollemia nobilis
TTTTGGATGGATCTACTGTCGAGGACAGCAGACATGGAAAAAATTCTTAGGTGAAAATGTTATGCAATATCTTGATCCATGAGGTTGGTTATAATAAACTAAAAATAGTGTTGTTATTCCTTAGTACTTAAATCAAATTTTCTATACTTTAGAATTATGGACTTTATTTTAAATATAATCTTTGAATTATGTAAAGAAATAGTTTGATTTATTTTTCTTATGTTGCAAATTGGTTTATAACCATCGTGATACACATCTACCAATCAATTTTTATATATATATATATATAAAAGTAAGCACATGATGTCCTTTTGTAGATATGATTAATATTAAGATTTTTATATTTATTTTAAAAACATTAATCTTAGATAATCTCGTTGGGGTATAGTTTTTTCTAAGATTTAGGTAGAATTAAATAATGTTGATAAAAAAATTTGAAACAAAAATGAAGTAATTTTTATAATATTTTTAATATCCTAATTACCACTTTATAATTTAATAAGATATGTATAGTAATTAGAATTCCTAAATTTGCTATCAATTAAATCTCTTTTGTATAATTTAATCTTAGGCCAAAAAAAAAACTATCTAGAAACTTGTTAAGAAGGGTATTTCAAGTTATTTAAGAAAATTATTAAACTTGGATTATTGTTCTCTTTCAACACATAAGTAGGCCAATGCTTATTACGATAATTTCAATAAGCAAAAATTGAATCTCTTTAAATATATTTGAGAGGAACTCATAAGATACAAACTTGACTAGGCCATGTCTAATCCATTCAACCCATAAAGGTCATGGTTTTGTAGTAGCATGTTACCACCTTTAGGTTCTTAGTGTTTTGGATATCTAAAAATCCCTTCAAATAAATCAATAAAATCCTCCAAACGCCTAAATTTTACTATGTGAGGAGTAGAGGATTGATTTGTAGGAATGAAGCACTAATAGAATGGAAGTAGTTGGCTCACATGATTGAATAATTAATAGACAAGAGTGGTTTTATTACCAGTGAAGCACTTATGGATATGTAGAGGGGTAAAACAAATATGCATAAATCCCAAAAAATAATTCTCGTAGTGGTTCCATTAAGCATTTTATATGCCTTATAAGTCATTTAGGAATATAATTTGAGGCATACCACATTCAAAGGTGCATCATTTTTCTAAATATGTCATAGGGTGAATTTTTACTAAGTAGTAAGAATTTATCACCCTAGGTAACTTAGGGGTGAATTTATCCTAGGGTAACTTAGGGGTGAATTTATCCTATAGAAAGGATCCTTGGGCTCCACAGTAAACGTATTTTAACATTGAGGAAGTTAGACATACACTTAGTAGGAACCCACATTGTGCTCCCTTTCTAAAGTTAATAAAAATTTGAAAAGACTTTTTTCCTCAATGACACTTCCCTTATAGATTATGGAATGTACAATGATTATGGCATTACCCTTTTATCCTTTTGTAGTTCCTCTTATTTATTTTATTTCATAGGTATGAGACTACATTATTATTATTCAATTTTCTCATGCATTGATTGATCACACACTCTCCTCAATATGGTTATAGTTGTGTTTAATTTCAATCATACCCTAAATTTCAAAATTTATTTTTTTATGCATCTTAATTTCTTACATTTAATTTCATACAATTAAATTAAATTAGCTAGATTTTAGCTAGGATACTGAAGGGTCAACCTAAATCCATAGGTTAGGAGAGTTACTACCCATTCCTTCTAATTTATTAAAATAAAATTATGGGTATAGTAGAAGTTAGGAGTTTTCACAATTCAACATGTTTCACATGCTTGGAGGGATGAATTTGATTATTCACCCCATAAATAAATACCCACCATATGTGAATTTAACCTTTATCTCTGGCATGTCTAGTGGGAGCCAAAGACTTGAATTACTAATACTAGTCCCAAATTGAACTTTAATTTCATAATTTTTCTAATTTTATAGGTGCTTTATGAATTGTGACTTTGTTATGAACTTTATTAAATTAACTTTTTTTTGAGGCAAGAAAGTAAGGTAACCCTCAATTGGTAAAATTTATTATTTTTGGCTCCAAATTTGTACTTGACATAAGTAAAAGGAAGTGGGATCAAATTTAGGATATTTTTCCAAGTTCACGTTCAAGAAGTTATTTGATCCAAAATTTAAGTGATTCACTCCATTTAGGGCCATTTACCTAAAAAATACAAAAAAATATATCAAATTTCAATCTAGGGAGTGATTCACTTTTCTAAGCTAGTAATTCATTTTGAGAAAGTAAAAATCCTCCAAGTAGAATCAAAAGAGCAATTTTACTATATTCTAAAGATCAATTCATTTGAATTGTCAATAATCTTCCTAAATCCTCCAAGTGGAATGATTCACCCCACAATTCCAGCAATTTATTTTGAGAAATTCTCTTGGATATCCTTTCATAAAAAAATATGTCTATTTTTTTGAAGTGATTCACTCTAGTTAGGTCCAATTGGAGAATAATTCCTTGTGTATGTCAAAATTTTACAAATTTTTAAAATTGATCTTAAAAATTTGCCTATGTAGGTATATGGGAGGATACCCAATCTCATGAATACATTCTAAAAATGAAACAATCAAGCAAAAAAAATGAATTGATAAAATTAGTTATGTACTAGAAAGAGAATACAAAAGGGAAAATACATAAGAAAATTACTAGATGGATGCATTAAGATAATGAAATCAAATAATATCCTATGTTAAATACCACTCTATCAAAAGAAAAATATCCAATAGATGATCAACTAAGTCAATATATTGTGTCCCAAGATACAATTTTAAGGCTTTATTTACAATTATGCATCTTATCATTTTTAGTCAAACCTAGAATAATATGGATAATACCATGAATTATACTTATCCTCTATATGTGATGTCTTTAATTGATGTAAATAATCCTTCAAATAACCAATTTCATAGTGTCCTCTAATAACCCAAACAATGTGATTCAACCTCTAACATCTAATACTCAAACTAATTCTCCTACAAACATAGCTTTATCTCAAATTCAACTTGGGTCTAGTCAATAAAGTGATACATTTAATGAAAAAACCTCATTATCAAGATAGTTTGTTCCACCCAATATAAATATTTTAAGATAAACATATTTTTCTACCTAGAGCCAAGGTATTCCCAAAACTTGTAAGTGTCAATCAGTAAAATGGTGATGCAATGAGCATAAGGAAACCCCCTAATCCAAACATAACCTCCATTCAATTATCCATCACAAAATTGACAAAAATACTTCCTTATTCAAAATTAGCAAGTCCTTTAATACATAATATAATATCTTCTTCCTATCCAAAATATGCAATTTCTTCTAAATGAGTACTTAGCTTATCCTAATCTACAACCTTTTCAATATCTAAACTTTCATTTTCTATTACAATATTACATTTTGCATTAGTATCCTTAAGTTTTTTCACAACAAAATTTCTCTCATATTTCCTTTATATTTTCCATATGGAGTTCCTTCTGAAGGCTATGTGGTATACCCCTATTTGATGTAATACAATAAAATTCCTCAAAGTAATTTAGTGCCTCAATAACCTAGGCCCCAAAATCAACTTTCACAATGAACCTATCAAGGACTATTGAACCTAAGGGGCTACTCTCTCATCCTAAAAAGTTCTATGAAATACTTATCTACCTTCAATAGGAGTGGTACCAAAATAATATTGTATGAGTTGAACGAACTCTCTAAACTTAAGTCGATTCACCATATTTAGAAGGAAGATATTATATTCATTATAATATAATTTTGCTTTATGGTATAGGGGATTACCAAAACATTTTACTACTAATCAGGAATCAATTATAAAATATTTCATGCATAGATTTGGTAGCACAAGTAATGAAAACATTATTTAATTTCAATTAAATGCCATACAAAAGCATTTTCAAGAAAATATTCATGATTATTATACTAAATTCATGAGGATATCATATTTAATTCCTCTAATTTTTAAACCTAATGAGAAACAAGCATTGCTATATTATATCAAAGGCTAGCAATTTAATTTAGCACTAATCATTTATAACACTAACAATATCACTTTAGCTATAAATTTTGAATAAGTGGCCTAAGAAAATATGTCTTGATTAGAGTAAAAAAATTACAACCTATCCTATCTATGGCTTATGCTACTCATATCACCCAAAACCCTCATATTCATGGGTCCAAGTTTAACATTTCACCAATTTAAAATGGTCATTCTTTCACTTTGGTAATATTTGACATAAACACCTTCAACTAAAATTATAAACCCTAAGTACCTGAGAGATGGTTTCCCAAATTTAAACCTAGATTACTTTCCAATAGTATTTCCCTTGCTAAAATAACAAGCATAGTATCCTAATGTTGTAAGTGTTCCTCAAGTGACTTGTTATAAACCAAAATATCACCATAGAAGATAAGAATAAACTACATAGTGGAACATTAAATATTCTATTCATTAGTGTCTAAACTGGTAAGTGTTCCTCAAGGTACTTAATTAAATATTCTATTCATAAGTGTCTAAAATATAGTGGAGCATTGCATAGACTAGATGACATTAGTTCAAGCTAATAATGTTTGGAAAAAATAGGTTTCCTCTTTGCAAATGGTACATGGTCTATAGAGGAAAGAATACGTAAGAAGTAAGCTTATAAAATTAGAAATTTATGATTTTTGTAGTAGGAAAAACACTTGGTGCATATTATTCAAATATAAAGGAATGATTTTAATAAAAGTATTACTTTTAAATATGTAATTTTTTGAGATGCAATGAAATTGTTAAGGAAACAAATATTGCCTTGGTGTTCAAAAAAGTGATACTTTATGTTAAAATATTTACAAGTGGGCAATGAATAAGTTATGTGATTGGTTAGTTAGTGATATCTTATAAATTTTTATTTTGATGTTTTGTTAATCCACTATTATTATTAAACCAAAATGGTAAGCATTATGTAAAGCATACATTTTTTGAGTGATAAAGGGTCAAAAGTTAAAAATTATTTTAAGTTTTTGAACAATAATTCTAGGTCATAAATTTGTGTTAGTAATATGATTGATAGAGAAGATCTCAAAAAAACATCAAATAAACTCTAAATAATATTAAGATTTTCATTTACCTACTTTTTATGGAAAATGATTTGGTTTGGAAATTTTTCAAAATCTAGTGGATACTCAACCATGTTAAGATATAATACTTTGGAACAATCAAGATTTACTACTCCTAAGAAATTTCCTTAAAATAATTTTAATCTAGTTGAGCCCCCCAAGGGCCTCAATATTCTTTTGTTTGGTAGTTCAAAGTAAAATAATTTTAGGTAATATCTACAAGGAAGGTGATGCCATTGAAGTGTGGCTTGTGTAGAGGATGTAGAAATATCATATCATTTACTTCTTCATTATCCCTTTTCTTATAGTGTATTTTTACAAGAAATTGAGAATATATTAGGTATATCAATCAATTTTAGAAATTTTTATGAAACTATGGGTTAATGATTTTAAGCATTTTGTAGAGGATTGGACCTAGCTTTATTTTTTGGTATCTTTGGCTTGAAAAGAAGAATAGAAATTTAAAAAACAAATTATAGAACTATATTAATATTTTAAATTATATTATTGTCTCTTACAAAATATTTATGAGTATGGTTCTCTTTGTGGGATGTATCAAGTGTGACAAAAATGTGACAGCCTCTTATTACATGATTTAGATATACATATAAGGGTCATCTTGACAATGGATTTAACACTAAGGATCTATGAAGATCTATAAAAAAAAATATCCAAAATTTAGGTTCATTAAAATTATATTCCAAAGGAAATTCATGGAAAGTTGATTGGGGTAGAAGCTTTTGAGATAATAAAGACAAAATTCTCCTCACCTAATGAAAATTATGTGGAAATTTAGTTGAGGACTATGGAGAAGCTAGGGGCCTTCTCATATGGATCATGATTAACATTGTAAAAGAATAGGCATATATTTCAATTGAATGAAGTCCATATATTATTACTAATGTTTTTAAGAAATAATATATTAATAACGAATCATGAACAACATTATTTTTTATATATACCAGTTCAAACTTTATAAAGAAATTAATCAAAGAAGATTTTGTCTCTTAATAAAAATGCTGCCAAGGAGTTGATATATGTCAATTCAAATTTTATAAAGAAATTAATCAAAGAAGATTTTGTCTCTTAATAAAAATGTTGCCGAAGAGTTGATAAATGGACAACATTGATCTAAGAAGATGATAAATATTTTTGATAGAAAAAAAATATTTCTATGAGGTAATAAAAAAGTAATATTTTTATATATAAAAGTAACCTTTAATCAAAAACATTACTAAATTATAAAAAAAAAAAGTCATTTTCAATTTTAAATCTAAACTAGAAAATATAAACATAATATTTAGATATTTTTATAGAAGTGACCTCTTATCAAAGGAACATGTAGAATATTTAAAAAGGAACCTTTTTAAAAGAGAAGCCTTTTCAATTTTAAAATTGAACTATAAAAGTAAAATAATAATTTCATTTAAAATATTTAAATACAGCAAATATTCAATCTTAAACGCTTCTGAACCGAGGCTTGTCAATGATTTAAGGGAAGACAACATTTTTTAATTTACGTTTTCAAATACGAGCAGTATTTAAGATTCATAACATGCCTTTGAATTCTGTTATAGCTCGTGAAAACCATTATATTGTACAATAAAATTATTTAAAAAAAAATTAAAAATTAAAAAAATAGAAAAGCTGTTGTGCTGTGATGAAGTAATTTTTATGTGAAAAAAATGTGAAAGAGCATTTTCTAAACGAAGAAAAGAAAATAAGTTATGAGAAAGAAATATGTTGCAATAAAGTAATGGTTAACATGACAAACACATGAAACGGTAAAAAATAAAATAAGTTAAAAAATAAGAAAATTGTTGTGAGAAAGTAATGTTTAATGTAAATAATACGTAAAAATGTTTTTGTTAATTGAAAAATAAAATAAGTTTTAAAAATAGGAAGATTGGTGTAAATTATAGAAGAAAGTTGATGAAGTTTGTTAGCCATGTGTTAGAAATTTCATAGATTTGGGAATGAATACTTCTTACATGTAAAAAAAGATAAACTAAAAAGAAAGAAGTTAACAATGATGAACAAGTTTTGGATTTGATTACTTTTCTATTTTTTATTTGAAGACTTCAAACTCAACTTAGACTTTTCTTATATAATAAGACTTTCCTTATATAATAAGCTTTCCAATATTTCCTTATATCATAAGCTTTTGGGCAGATGAGTGTTGATATATGTATGCAACAAGACATAACTATAGTCTTTTTTGTTGCTATTAGCTTCTATTCTTTTCTATATATATATATATATAGTTGTGGATATTTATTCTTTATCACCTCATTTTATTATTTAATTAGTGAACATTGTTAACACTATAATATTGTAATATTTTGATTAATAAATTAATATAATTTAAACTTTTTCTAAAAATATAATAATAAAATAATAAAATATAAATATTAAAAAATAAATTAAAAAAACAATAATTAATTTATTAATTAAAAAATAAATTTATGTATTTAGTTATTCAACCATTAGCCTTAGTAATATAGTGTAGAATAAATGTGTCTCATTAAGTTTCATAATTTAGTGTAACATATATTTATGTATTCAACATTCTTGTGTCTCATTAATTATTAATATAATTTTAATTATATATAATTTGATATTATATAAAAAAATTAATTAAAAATATATTTTATAGTGTCAATTATATCAAAAACATATGCTGAATTGTATATAAAGAGAGAGGGTGATTAGACATTTGGCATCCTCTTTTCGCCAATATTTTGTATTATTGTTTCCATGCTTTTCTTCTTTAAAGTACCGTACACGATGGAAAGTCGAAAGAAGGCGATTAGACATTGGGCATCCTCTTTTCTGAAAGAAATTTAAAACGTGACACTATGGGACTAGCGCTCCCTTGTGGATTTCGGCACAAGCGCTCGCTTGTGGAGGGCTTAAAGAACTAGCTCTCCCTTGTGGAGCGTTTAAGGGAGTAGCTCTCCCTTGTGGAGCGTTTAAAGACAGAATATTAAACGGGTAATATAACCTGTTTAGAGGAGAACTACATATTATTCATCAAATCAGATTGGACTGTAAACACAAGCGCTTCTTCAACCTAAGCTTTACAAACTCAAGTTGCGGGGTAAACTTAAGAGAGGGGAATCGATAAAAACTTCAGCTTCACCTCTTCACTTTTATACCCCGATATGTTTTTGAAAGCCCGCTCCGCCTTATATAACCAGGCGAAAGAGTTTATCCTTTGACATGCACCGAATAAAAACTAAAGTTTCCTTCCAATTGCAACTGTCGCTATTAAATAGCCACGCCGAAGACTTTCGGCGATCGGATTATTAAATAGCCACGCCGAAGACTTTCGGCGATCGGATTTGGCCGTAAGATCTGTCAGAGATCGAGTTTAATTTCTAACATTTTCGCCGAGATTTTCTATTATTGTTTCCATGTTTTTCTTCTTTAAAATACTGTATACTGTGGAAAGTGGAAAAAGGGATAATTAGACATTTGGCATCCTCTTTTCGCCGAGATTTTTTATTATTGTTTCCATGTTTTTCTTCTTTAAGATGCTGTATACGGTGGAAAGTCGAAAGAGGGTGATTAGACATTTGGCATCCTCTTTTCGCCGAGATTTTTTATTATTGTTTCCATGTTTTTCTACTGTGGAAAGTCGAAAAATTGGTACGATCCAACGTCCTCCTCTCAACGATTCTCCGCACAATAGGAGCGCCTTATTGGCTATCATAGGTTTTTAAAATTTGAACAGCAAAACAGTTTAATAGTAAGAAACAAACAAACTTGTTGTTTCCGACATTTAAGCTTCAAGAAAAAAGAAGTACAGGTCGTTGATCTGTTGCAAACCCCCTTTCTAATATTATGAAACCTATTTTTAACATTCGTTAGTGTTGTCATTTGCCATCTTGAATGTGAAGGTGCCATTAACCTCTCTATACCTTTTCTTTTTTATATATTTTAAACCAAGTCAAAGTTGTGCCTCATTGATTGCCATGTGACCCTCATACTTAAGTTGATACGTGATGGTGCGGAATGCCCGCTGGAGAGATTAAACAGTGTCATCTGAAGAAGAGAGTAGGGTGTTACTATAAGAAATAGCAAGAAAGTTCTTTCTCACAAAATAAGATTAGGTGTTTCAACTTTTGAAACTCTTGGGATGCTTAGACATTGATCAAAGTAAAATATTGAGTAATCTCAGATGATATTCTTTTGTGCCATCAAAGTAAAATATTCAGTAATCTCAGATGATATTCTTTTTGTGCCATTTCTGCATAAAGTAATTAATTTAAGCTACAATGGAAAATTTTTTAGAATACATTTACCAAGGCGTTGGGCGCTTCAAGCGGCCGCAAGGACGCTTCTTTTTGTATATATTTCCCACGCTTCCTCACGTTTTCACGTACGCAGCATATCCAACTTCCAGATATCACTTATTACCCTAAATTCTTGATAATCCATTATACTGCTACAAATCAATGTGTAGTAAAAGAAAAATGAAATCTTTGGATATATCCTTCTGTCCAAGATCGCGATCGAAGCTAAGGAAGAAAACCCTTTTTCTGTAGGCAGGCCACTGTATCAGCCAGGCACTTCTTCATCGGTGTAAATGACAGGCCAAGATCTCTCATCTTCTGATTACAGAATTGAAAGGGTTGTTTCATTGGGTTTTTCTGGTCCGAACATCTGCAGTAGTAAGCAAGCATGGTTAGCAGAAAAGTTGAATAATGGTGGTTGTCCGCCAAGCAAAAAATGTTAAACAAAATTATAGACGGCGTATACGTACACGAGAGGAAGTGGGTACTGTGGAAACAATTGTGCCAACATAGCCACCAGTTCTCCTCTATGCATGTTGCTTTCTGCGCACAGATACCGCCCGCAGGCTGAAGGTGTTTCGTAGACTAATAAGTGGGCCAAAGCCACATCTCTTACGTCCACATACGCCTGGGTCAGGTTTGCGTATGTTTTCGCCGAGCCTACACGATTATTCGTCACGCATAAATTGGCATTCATAAGAGTCAAATTAAATTTTAAAAATTAAATTTAAAAACTGTACCTGTCAAGTATTTCATAATATGAGCAGTGCTCGCATTAATGGAGGGCTGCAACAAAGGACCTAAAACGAGACACGGATTTACCACCACCATATCCAAATTCTTTTCTTCTGCTCGCTTCCATGCAGCTTTCTCCGCAACCATCTTCGCATAGCAGTACCAGTTCTGCACATATCATACACATCTCGTTAACTGGTAATTGGTTTCATTGTAGCTTACCATTAAATTTGAGAATGGTATTTCAGCCATACATTTGTTTGGATGCAATACTCCAAATCACTCCAGCAGGTTTCGTCGACAACAACGTGGGAATCTCTGTTTGGGTCCATGTAAACCGCCCCGATTGAAGATGTGACGACTACGCGTTTTATTCCACATTCTGCGCACGCGTCCAGCACATTAGCCGTTCCTTTGATGGCTGGCTCTATCACTCGTTCCTGCATAGTCATGACCATCGCCATTGTGTCTGTTAAAAGACAACTTAACAAGAGTTATGACCTGTCTATGAGAGAAGCTATGTTAGTTAAGCTTAAAACTTACGGGATCGTCTGTCAAAAGGCAGGCCATGTGGAAGACACCATCACACCCTCCGATAACTGTGACCAAACTTTGGTAATCAAGAATATCAGCCTTCACAAGGTAAAGTCTGTCTTTGGCTCCTTCCATGGATCTCAAATGGTCATACTTGCCATCATCTGCACTTGTCAAATACAACCATTCTTCAATAAACATGAACTGATTATTACAGAATGAATAAATATATGGATGATATAATATGGGTAGTACTGACCAGGATTACGGACAGCCCCTTTGACAGTATAGCCCCTGTTTAACAACAATTTGACGAGCCATGAGGCAATGAATCCTCCAGCTCCCGTCACGCAAACTGTCTCCTGCCTCATTTCTGCTTTCCTCTACAAGAGCAGAATCTCTCCTCTCTGTGGAAACTGAATGAAACAAATATGAAAAATAAAGTAACCAAAACAAGATTGTAGCAAAGGAATCACTACAAAAGTGAGTTGTGGAGATGTTGCCTTGTACTTTAATAGCGATGTCAAGGGAAACACTTTGCGCTACCGCCTGCGTTCAGTCAAACTAAACTCTCACTGGGATGAGCTGGCCATTATTAAGTCACACTGACTTGACTTGAAAGCACACCGTGGTAGATTGTTAATTATTAGGGTTGCGTTGAGCGCCGCACTATCTTGCGTTGCACTTGTCGTTTTAGTACCGCGTGACAATTTTCTACGGAGATAATCAACGCTCAAAATTTATGTACGGTTGAAGCTTCAGTGCAGACAACATTGTAGTTTATCGACATGGGAATAACTTCCATGATATTTCGTCTTTCACGTGTCCCATTGAAGCGCCACATTTTGCGATGTGTGAAATAGCGTCAAATATCTTATATTTCTTAAAAAATAGTTTCATTTAAGAAAAGCATAGAAGTATAACGGTAAAAAAAACTCTTATTATTGTACTTCGTATAGTTTCAATCCATGTGTTGTAAGTGAGTTGAAGAGGAGAGGGCAATCCTCCAAGGGAAGTCCCAGGTTGGAATCTCCACCCTACCAAAAAACTGAATTGGGTACTCAAAATTCAATTGATAATGTTGATACGAGCAGGTTGGATGCAACTTTACAAAAAAAATTTGGTTTTTTTTTTTTAAATTGTATAGCTTCGATTTATGGCTATAAATTATGAGTTATAGTAATGAGATTTTTTTTTAGTAATTTGAATTTAGGTTAAGAAAATGAAATTAAACACAGTTTACAAAAGTACACTTCCTTTCCGTACAAGAAACACAGTTTACTCCTTTCTTATCATAAAACCTATAATAAAACTTTATCTAATATGTTTAAATTCAAATCATAAATTAAAATTTTAAAACATATAAGCCTCAATTATTCCCCTCTTTATACCTTCCTTTAAATCAAAATCTCCATTGTCGTACCTCTTAGTTGGTTTTGGTCGATGGAATTTTTTTTTTTTTACTTCTTTTTGCTTCTCTCGTACTTCATAGCGTTCAAGGAATGCAAATACTTTTAGCAGATAACTATCGTATACAAAAGATTCGACTGTATATCTTGAAATGTAATTAACTAAACTGAGAAATAGGTCTTGAAAAGTAACTAACCTAAGAAATAGGTCATCTTTTAAAACTGTCGCATTTAGTAGCAGATGAGGGCGACAATTACTAATGGTGATTGTGGTTTTTCTTAATGACTTCTCTAATAACGCTAACGTTAAGCAGTCAATGACAATCATGCTCAAACAACTATTAAAATAACAACATGTTCATGTAAGCACTGTGAATGCTAGGAAATCCAGTACATCGTTGAGGATTACCAACCATTAAAATCACTCTACGAGGAGGGAACGAGTCAAAGGGAACGTTACGATTAATAACCGCAAATAGCTTGGTGTTGTGGTTAGTGATCATTGAGGTCTTTATTTGAAAGAGGTAAGATCTAACAAAAATAAAAAAGCTAATCATGGAAGAGTATAAAAACACCGTATATGTATTTTTTTTAATCACTCAAAAGTTATCTCTTTCCCTCGGAATACCATTATAGTCTTTTGAGTGATCAGAAAGAAAGTTTCATATTTAATTTTTTTTTTTTTTAATTTCATTAGTATTTATATAAGTTTTAAAAACGGAAGTATCTGCTTCAAGCCATGCGCGTACTTATATCTAAATAGCCACTGCGCCATTTTGGTAAATTTTTACTCTGTCATAAAAACTTTAAACGTGATACTCGCCTACTTATATCTTAATAGCCCACTATGTCATTTTTCTTAGTAATTTTAAACGTGTCACAGTTTAAACGTCTCCATCCGCGTACTTATATCTTAATAGCTACAGACATATCTTAATAGCTACTCTGTTATTTCAAATTGCTTCAAATTGTTATTTTAAAATTTAGTATATAGTAGTCTACTCTGAATTTTTTGAGAGTTTGACTATGGATGGTAGAGCAACAAGTGATTTCTCTTTCATGCCAACAATAACGAGTGTTTGAGTGTCTGTGAGACTTACGACGATGGTAGAATCACGAGCAACCATTGGTTTCCCCCTTCAGCCAACAACAACAAGTTGAATAGGGTTGTTGGGAGTAGGTTTGAACCCTGCTCTTATCAATTACTAAAAATAGTGTGGTTGTAACCAACTCCCCTATGTACAAAAGAAAAGAAATAAATAAATACACCTTATCAAATTGCTATTTTAAAATTTACTATTGAGTCTTTGGTTGAGACATCTTAATGGTATATTTTTGGATTGTTATTCTGATCATCCAAATTCAAATCACCAAAAAGGAGGTCTCCATTGTACCTTGAAAAGTGGTCTGAGTTGTATTACTTGTATTTTTCTTACTACTAAAAAAAACTTAATTTACATAATTTTAAACAATTTAAAGTAAGAATTAGTTAATATAGTGGTATTACTAAGGAAGTTAAAAATATGTTTGTATGTTATCTATTTAAAGAAAATAGAATGAATTTGTTTTAAAATGAATCTTAAGAGGTCATATGGTTAATTTAAGATAGTTTATAATTATTAAAAAATTGATAGATTTAAAATAGTGTTATTAAGGATGTTAAAAAGAACGTATGTATGTTATCCTATTTAAGGAAAATAGGATGCATTTTTTTTTGAATTGAACATCTAATACTTATATTATAAATAAAAAACCAAAAACATAATACAATAAGTTACATATAGAAGAGCATTATAAGGCTGGAATACCAACAAAAATTCTAACAACTACTACAAAGACTGATCATCATGACTAAAATTGTTTTTAATATGCAATTCATTACATATAGTGACAAAATTACAAAACCAAAGGAAGAAATCAAACTCCTTAATGTCCTAAAATAAATAACTAGCAGTCCAAATATTGTACTTTATCTGAATCATATTTTCATGCATCTTCTTAAGCTGTAACAGATATTCAAGTCCACATATCAACCTATTAACCTGTAAAATTATTTTAAATCATATGAGTCTCAAATGAGACTCAGTAAAGAACCTGTGATGCTGCTGAAATAGTTCATCATTACGAGCTTTCCAAATCGTCCATAAAATCTCAGTGGAAAGGAATAACCAAAACATATTATAAGACTTATGCAACTGCTGAATATGACCACATAATATTTGCATTTTAGCCAAACCAGAACTATAGTCCCAGCCATGATCATTGGAACAAAACATAAGCCAAATCTCCTTAGCATAAACACATTCAAAGAAAATATGAGAAATGGTATCCAAAACACGGCATAAAGAACATATAACAACCATACTAGAATCAGCCACAATAGGCAGCCTGTGAATTAACAATAACCATCTGAAAAACACTTTTTAGGCTCAAGATGTTTGGATCAAATGCGTTGCAGGGTATGAGCATAATAATTAGGAGATAAATCCATACTCCATTTATGATTAATATGTTCAAAAATAATATTTGTAGTAGTAATCCTAATATAAATTAGGATAAATTTGTTCTTAGAATCTATTTTTTAAGTAAGAATTAATCAATACAATGAAAAATTTAAAAAAATGTTTGCATGTCATAATAGAATGAATTTTAAAAGGTCATAAGGTTAATTTAAAATAGTTTATAATTATTAAAAATTAATAGATTTAAGGTGGTGTTTGTATGTTTTCCTATTTAAAGAAAATGGAATGAATTTATTCTTAGAATCGATTTTAAGAGGTATTAAAAATGGATATATTTAAAGTGGTGTTACCTAAGGAAGTTTAAAAAACGTTTGAATGTCATCTAACTTAAATAAAATAGAATGAATTTGTTCTTAAAACTGATATTAAGAGGTCATAAGGTGAATTTAAGATATTTTTTTATTATTAAAAAATATAGATTTTAAATGATGCTATCTAAAGAAATTAAGTTAAAAAGAGGTATGTATGCCATCTTATATAAGGAAATTAGAATGAATTTATCTTAGAATTGATTTTAAGACATCACAAGGTTAATTTAAGATAGTTTATAGTTATTTAAAAAAATATAGATATTAATAATATCATATTTAATATTTTTAATTCAAAGAAAGAAATGGCATTTGATATTATAAATTTTAAAATATGATTTAATATTAGTTATTGAATAGAACTAATAAAGTCTTCGTTATTACCTTTCAATTTGCAAATTTCATAGCATTATAATTTAATGTGCATGAAAACCAAATTTAAATATATATATAAAACATAAAAATGTCTTATAAATTTATATAAAGATATACTAAAATTTTATTGTTAAATACATTAATATAATTCATTATATAACATGATAAATTATAAATAAAATATATAATTTTAAATTAGTATAAGTAAAACTTAATTAAAAAATAGTTAAAAGGTAAAGGAAATTTATTTATTTATGCATATTAATTATATAGATATAAAATTTATTTATTTTTGCCTTAGTAATTAATTATGTAAAGTTAGCTAGCATATAATATATTTCACATATAAAAAAATAATAAGCTATAAAGATAACATGGCTAAGATCTCAAAAGAACCTAGTGTTAATCATTATATCCTTTTTTCAAAAGCTAGATCTAAAATTAAATCATTATAGTTTTTTCGAGATACTAGACCTAGCACTAAATCATCTTAACCTAATGCATGTAATCTGCCCTAATGTTAGTATCATTCAATCATTAGGCACTATCATTTGTACCTTTATAACTTATTTCTAAGGGTCCAATCTATTGGAATTAATGAAGTGTAAACCACTAGAAATTTTATAAGTATCATACTTATTCTTGTAACCATTGGAACTCTTCATATTTGTCTTGTATATTGTATTATTTATGTATCTTGCTTAGTGATATCATTGTATAATTATAAAATTATATATATATATATATATATATATATATATATATATATATATATATATACGCAATATAACATACTAAAATTAGTGATATCATTATAGAATTGCAAAATTTAATGGTACTAAAAAAAGCATTCATATGTATGCAATATAACATAAGATTAGACTAATGGTATAGTGATGACCCATCCACCCATATTTTTTTGCCTCAATAGTCAATATTATATTGCAACCAAAACTTATAAATATGATCATTTTTAAACATAGGATAAAACATAACCCATATAAAGAATAAATATGTTTAACCACTTTGAATAAGTTTCTCTATTACATCATTTTCATAACTCAAACTTATACTCCTCAAATGGAAAGGATATTAAAATTATCTACATCCATTTGATATTTCTATTTTTGCAAAAGAAATTGATGTTAAAGTTGTAGAGAATTAGCTATATTAAACATAATTGTACTTTGAAGTTTAAAATCTCTCATATGATAAGAAGATCATGTTTATCTTCTTGAGAGACATAATATAGATTCAAATAGTGGAAAATATATGTCAATCAAGAAAATAAGGAACATTAACATCAAAATATCCAAACCAATAATTTTATCAATTAAGTCCACTAATGATATCAAGGATTATTAGTACCTAATAGGATAAATAACACCTTAAAAGGCAACAATTATGAAAAGGTAAAGGTTAATATATTAAGGACTACACAAACACCATCAATAATCTATCACTTAAATTGGCATACAAGATGGAAAAAATCAAGATTCTTAAATTCTATCACATTTGACAAAGATACATTTAGAACACTTTTTTTTTCTCAATATAGTTATACTTGGAGAAACACATGAATATGTGATAAAGAATCATGTAATGTTTTGAAATAAAGGTATCCAAAACAAAAGTGGACCTAACAAAACATAATAATCTAATGAGTATAAATTGGGCCTAAGCTAGATTTTTTTGGATAAATTCTTTTTGGAATAATTAAATGACATAGTTATTTATTGCACTATGATTTAAAATTAGACCTTTTTGGTTAATTTTGTCATTTTTATTCATTGTAGTATGTAAAAGATTCATTACAATGTTAGAATTACATATGCAATTGAATATATAGCATAGTACATGCCTTGATTAGTTAACTATTTGATAATAACAAATCTTATTTGGTAATTTTACTTAGTCCTAAATATGAGATGCAATTTTGCATACCATATTGAACTAACTAACTTTATTCCAATACCCTCTCTCAATAACTATATCTGACACATCACAAGGTTTAGTCATTAATACACTCACAAGCATTCCTTTATAAGGTCTTATTGTCATTAGAGGTGTTATTCTCACTCAAAAAATACAAGAGACTAGATACTTAATGTAGAATCTCCTAAATCCAAAAAACAAATGCTGAACTAAATTCTAGACTTCAACAAGAAGTAAATTATAACCAACTATAAAATTTGGTAAAACCAAAAGTTGGACCTAACTCCAAATTCTTTGACACCACTACATTAAACTTTGAACTATCCAAGCAATAACCCAAACTAACCATTGTCTCAATTGAACTCAAATTGTATACACCACAAAATGGACTAATATTCAAACTTAAAACTCTAAATTGTCAAAACAACGAACTTTAGCCAAATAAATAAGCTCAACAAATTTTTTGATAAAACTTAAAAATGTCAAACAACTCTGAATTTTCTTATTATTCTTTCATCAAATTAAAAACTAAACTCAAAAACACTAAAACCTAAAACAAATCTCATACTTCATATTGAAAGCATGAGATTCCGGTCAAAGGAAACACCAAGTGCAATTGCATTCAAAATTAATCACGCTTAAGTCCTAGGAATGTACATTGCATGAAACGAAAAGAGACATG
>JAQPPZ010004455.1:0-16675 GCA_028583015.1 Wollemia nobilis
GCCCCTCCACTTCGAGCCCTGAGCTATGTAGCCTCATCCTATAGAGTCTGCACCTGAGCTCTCAGGTGGGCAACCTCAGCCCAAAGAGCCACCATCTCGCTTCTCTAACCTACCTCGACACCCTTGCCCTTATCGGGCGATGGTGGCCTATCCCCCTACCAAGAAGGGAATCCCTCCTTCCTCATCCCTATCTGCTGTGATCTCTGTGGAGCTTGTGGCATCCTCTGGCGTCTCTCCTGCGAAGACCATCATTGCTCTCTTCCTTCGCGACCCCACACTGCCTTAATGGTAGCCTGGTGTCGCCTCCCCATCCGTCGCACAACCACATGCATCGGACCCTGTGCCCTCGTCATCCGAGGAGGGCGAATGCCTATGTACTAGGAATCGTATCCATCAGCAACCCTAGAGTCGTCCCCATCCACTGGTTGTATGGGGGCATCATCCATGTCCTGGCTCCAGAATCGTTGCATATTCGGAGCCCCGCTCAATGTGGTATTATCCCGGATAGTCTGGGAGTACTCATAATCCCTAAGAGAAGGGATCCCCTACTATAGACCAAACTATTGTAAAACTCGGTCATAGCGATGGAGCTCTACCTCTCCCCGCTCCATCCTCAACCAGCAGACTCGCCTGATGTGAGCCAGCTCTTGTCCATCCTCTCCCCACCCTGGGTGCTCTTTCCATGGCCTCCAGGTGATCTGGTCAGGGATGAGGTCGTCTAGCAACCTCCGTGACATCGATAGATCTATCCATCACTATGACCCTCTCTAGAGCCACCAATAGAAAACCCGAGGTCTCTCCCAGTCAACCCCTGTCAGTAGAAGCCCTATCGGCCTTCACACCATGATGTGCTCCCAACACCAAACCTGTAGTAGTGATGTCAAAACCAGACATCGACCTCCCTTGTATACGACCCCATGCAAGATCCTATACAAGCGGCATAGTACAAAGCTACCCCATGCAAATATGTACCCATGGTCTCTCATGGCGTAGACCACATCTAAAAGGAGCCAGGGTAATCTGCACCCACTCTGGTGGCACAGCAGTAGGCCACCCACTATCCTTGCCAACACCTGAGTCAACCTAGATGCCCCAGGCATCTGCCTCAGAGACTCGATGTTCACTTTGTCCTTCTCCAGGGTGAAGCTCGGGTCTCCGCACAGCCTCATCATATCCTAGACCTGATTTGCCGTAGGAGTCATAAACCGTCCCTGTATGGGGATCCTCAAGATCCTCCATACGTCCTCTAGTGTGGGAGCCATCTCCCCTATCGGTAACCGAAAGCAGGCCAACCCCAGATACCATATCTCTGCTAGGGCTGTCAATAGCCCCATGTATGTCGGTATTTGTGGCATCTCTGCCACATGTTGTAGTCTGACCTATGCCAGTCGGTCCCGCTCCGCCTGATCGAGCATGGCCATGTCATCCCTCAGCCCCCCGTATTTCCACTCCCGAATATTTAGTAATCCCCTCTACAAAATAAACAATAAAACAACAAAATTCATTAATAAAACAATTATTACAATCAATTAAATGCATTTCAAACAAACTTAATTTCATAAAAATTATGATATCGTCCACAATTGGATGATATCTTCCTAAATTAAATAAAATCATCCTTTGTAGGATGAAATCGTCTTCGATTTTGCAACTTGGGGATCGCCCCTAGTTCATCGATTTCGCCCTCAGACAAAATCGACGATCTAGGGACGATTTTGATGAAATTGGGATGATTTCATCCTGACGTCGTCGATGGCCTAAAAACAGTCGCGATGCCCCAAAATAGTCAAAATTTCAATCAAAAATTACACAAATCAAATTACAAACATAATTCACTAGGTTTAGATCCTTACCCGTAGCCCGCACCAGAACTCTGTCGATATGTGCGCTGTCTCGACCATTTTGTCTGTAGAGCTCTAAAAATAGTGAAAATGAACAGTAAAAATGAATTAGGGTTTTACCCTATTTTTCTTAATTTTATTTAAGCAACAACAACATTTTTAATTTTGCTTTTCTATGCTTTTACCTCAAACGTTCGATTTGGGTAAAAGCACGGAGGGGGCACCATAGTAAGCAGTCGTACGATTCGACCTAGAATCGTCGTCTAAAGAATTGAGTAAAATTTTGCTTTCTCATAAAATGGAAGAACTCGTCTTTAACACATATTCTTCGAAAAAAATGCTAAAGAGGGGGCAAAATGTAGCACCCTAAAATTGGCACAAGTAAACCTTAGTAAAAAGATAAAAATTTGAATTTTAACCCCAAAACCGCCAGTTACCCGCTCCCCTTGTTTTTCGTGCCATTTTTAGGATTTGTTTTGACCGTTGGACGATATCATCGATGATCAGACGAGATCGTCCCAGATCTGACGAATTCGTCTGGAACAGCACGTCCAGACGATTTCGTCCCAAAACTAATTTTCATAATTAGTTTATGTTTCAACAGCTTCTCTAACTTGGACGGAAAGCGTGTCTGCACGGTTAGAGTCTCCCCCGTTGGAGATCTCCCAAATTGGGATGATCTCCAACCTCCTAACCTCCCCTTAATCCTATATAAACTGGGATTTTCTTAGTTTATCCCCCTGGCTAACTGATTTCCCTAAAACTTTAACTTTTCATGCATTAGAACACCTTCACACCATCGTTTGCATTGTGTATTTCAAGTTTGCTTGCAGGAATTTTACTGTTTTTCAGTCGGAGCAAGCTCGAATCGACGATTTCAGATGATTTCAGACGATCCTGTCGCAGATAGGCAACGATCTCGTACGATTGGAGGTGATCTCGACTACAGTCCAGATTGGGGGCAATCATAGCTTGGAGTTTGCATTCTTTTACCTTCTCTCTTTATTTCCTTACGCATTAAATTAGCTTATTCTATTTTTGCATTCTGGAGTTCACCTCATTTAGCATAGATGCATGATAAAGTTAAAATAAATTATTAAATTAATGCATTTCCTTTAATTGCTATCTAGATTTATCATTTAGGTAAGATTATTGTCATTTCTATCATTTCCCCTTTCTTTTGCAATTGCATTTTTGGTCTTTGGTATCTATTTCTGTGATTGCAGGTTTCTAACGAATTCGTCAAGTCGACAACGATCTCGTATGATCTCAGACGACCGACTGTGATCTGAGATGATTATGTGCAATTGCAGATGATTATGTAAGATTTGAGATGATCTGGACTTCTACAAACCTCAGAATCTTCATCAGACATCCGAAACCATATACATTATGTCTTATTTAGCACACTTTCTGTGTTTAGCACTTATTCATGTTTTATGTATCCATATAAATCAGCATTGGCATATAGAATAGCTTAGATTCATCTTGGCCAAACCTAGGGTATGAATGATTAAAGTACAAAATGAACACATCAAACCCATTTTCAACCTAGGCGTGGAAACTGCCACTCAAAAGTTTCTTGGTGAACCCACCATCCGTCAAAAATTCATCCTTATAACCCCTCCCTGAGAGGCGCAACCTTCAAAGGGCCTCTCAGTCTGAGGTATTGTCCCATCCTTCTCGCATCCCCCTTCCGGACGCGGATCCTATAGCTTGAAGGTAAGGATGCAAAAAATTTGGAGCGATACAGAAATGTTCCCTCATAATTGCATGCCTTGAATTCAGAGTTATGTGGCGGATTTGGGCTGCCATTTGTCAAGGTTTGACTTTTTGCCAATCAAACCTGCTAATCATCCCACCCTAGAGCGATTGCTGCTAATCGTCCCGGGGTGGGGTGAATAGGATTCTAATCATCCCAGGGTGGGACGAATAGGGAGAAAGGTGCTTAAAAGGTGCAAAAATGACCTCTGACCTTCCAAAATTGATTTGGGAGTGGTTAGGACCACTGTTTAACCTCTGGAGGCTGCCCTAGGGGGTATGTATGCCAATTTGGTCAGTGCTTGTAGTCACATAATCGGATTGACGCTATTTTGGTGTCTACAGATGCCCCTTTTTGGGATGCACTATGTGGCACAGTGTTGAGCAAAAATAGATGACCAAAGCACTTAATGATTAGGGTTTCTCAGTAACCTAACCAACCTTTGATGCCCCAAGTATGGGAAGGGCATGCATTCTTGAATCCTTGCTTCTGATGATCTAAGGAGCTTAAATCAAGTGTAACCTTTTTTAGTGAGATGTACTTGATCTTGGACATTGTTCAGACATTAATAGGCAAAGGGCGCAACATTTTGTCTGAGAAACCTTTTCTTCATGCTTCCAAAATACCAAGTGTTTGTTTAGCCTATGATTATTGCTTGTTTGCTACCCCAAGCAGGAGCGTGATTGTCTTTGTCAATGATTCTTTGAATACATGCCATTTCCTTGATTGGGTGTGTGTTTGTTGATTGGTGACTAAGTGTGACTACCCCCTCAAGCGATGAATCGATGAGGGAGTGAACAAAATAAGAAAAGTGATGAGTCGCTTGACCCAAGATGACATTTGTAAGGGTGCCTTCAGTTGTTTTCGTTGAACGCTTATGCAGTTTTCCAACCATCGGACCTATTTTTGGTGGGTTTTGACCCTTTTTGTGATGTCGATTGGGGTAGAAATTATCGAAAATCCTCCTTCCCGTAAAGCGGTCCGGATATGCTAGCCTTATTAGGAAGTAGGATAGTGAGTATTTGTGACCCCGACGATGGTTTTTCATGCCATGAATGTCAGGTGCAAAGGCACCTTTGTTCGGCAGATTTACTACTATTTTTGGTGCATTTTTTGGATGCAGTTTTTGTTGCTTTATTTCTTGCTCTGTAATCGTCCCAAGGTGGGACGAATACCAATTTGGTAATCATCCCATGGTGGGACAAGCACAAACTAGAGTGCTCATCCCAGGGTGGAACGATTACAGGCCTAACAGCCTATATAAGGGCCAAAACTAGGTTTTGGGCTCATTTGCAATATTTTTTTCTTGGTGATTTGGAGCAGTGAGGAGGAGTGCGAGTGTGCATAGCAAAGTGCTGCTGAAATTTCATGGACATCATGAGTGTGAGAACCGGGTCTTCAAGTGGAGGAGCCAAAGCGAGACCGGTATGATGTTCCTTCTTCCTTCCTGTTATTCGTTTTTGTTTTTATGAAGTTTAAAACTCACATATAAAATTCTTGTTCGTGTTATTTTGTTTTTAAGGTTTTAAAACCTTATTATTATTTTTTTCTATGTGCGTTGGGTTGATTTTGTTCGTATATCAAGTTGAAAACCTAATATAGGAACTTTATTTGCTTTGTTTTTTTTGTTGTTGTTAATTTTCATATATTAAGGTCAAAACCCTAGTACACAATGTTATCGGTACTTTGTTTTTGTTTGTATTTAGGTTTTAAAACCCAAACGTTTTCGTTTTATGTTGTTTTTTTTGTTTTTGCCATATTAAGGTTGAAACCCTAATATATATATATATATATATATATGTATATAAACCTATATATATATATATATATATTTTTTTAAACCTTAATATATATTTTTATTTTGTTTTTGTTTTTGCCATATTAAGGTTGAAACCCTATATATATATATATATATATATATTTTGTTTTGTTTTTATTTTTGCCATATTAATGTTGAAACCCTAGTATATATATTTTTATTTTATTTTTGTTTTGGTCATATTAAGGTTGAAACCCTAATATGATTTTTGTTGTTTTATGTTGATTGTACAGTTATTTTCATGTATACTATCGTTGCTTTAAAACTTTATTTTAATGTTTCTGTACTTTTGCTGTACTTTGTTTTTCTATACTTTTTATGTTGTACTTTTGCTGTATAATTGTAAATTATAGATTGTTGTTCTTCTGTAAAGTTGTATTTTAATGATTCTATTTATATTAAGTATGTACTTAATATCCCTTTTTGTTTTGTTTTATTTTGTTGTTTTAGGTGGTGAAGAGTTGGTACCGCCAGTCGACTATTTTCTCTGATGCTCGGGATGCCCTGATAGTTGGGGATTGGGAGTGGCTTGATGCCCTTGGGCTCAAGCACGTGACGCGTCTGGAGCCTGTGGTGGGGGATCGGGCATATTTGACTGTCCTGATTAATCTATGGGATCCCCACACCAACACTTTTCATCTCCCAACAGGGGAGATGACTATTACTTTGGAGGATGTGTATTGGATTCTACGAATTTCGATAGATGGACTGCCTATTCGGATGATCCATCGGGACCAGTGGACAATGGTATTGACATGGTGTTTTGGTCTAACGATGGAGACGGGTGTGGAGAGGAGTGTGGAGAGGGTGGAGGCTGACTGCCAAATAGGCGGTATTATTGTGCGGTGATGGCTGGAGAAGGGTGTATTAGGGGTGAGGCATGCTTTGCTCATGGCCCTCATTTCCAATATGCTACTTCTTGACTCCTCAAGTGCGAGGTTTCCTTGGAACCTGCTTGAGTTGGTCTTCACATTGGTGGAGTGTCCTACATCAGCTCCACTTATTATGGTATGGGGTCAGACGTTATTGGCATAGTTGTACAATGAGCTGTACGAGGTTCGTTGCCAGAAGCGGAAGGGGATCGGGTATAACTATCTCTTGCAGTGCTGGGGGTGGCAACACATAGCTGTGGAGCGGCCACAGGGTTTGCCTTAGACCACTAGAGGGGAGATGGTGGATTGGGAAATTGGCTATGCCAATTTATGGTGGAGGTCAGAGGAGTATGGACAGATTCGGTGGTGGGCGGGTGACGTAGATCACTATACTAATGCCTTCGCTCGTCTAACGCCAGGGTAGGTGTTCTGGCAGCCGTACCAGGACTTTCTAGCCTAGCCTAGCCTAAGGCTGGAGAGTGGCTTTGACATGTGCACAGGGGTAGGTGGTTGATTATGAGGCACGGGACAGAGCAAGAGTACTTCCTGTATGTCCGGGTGATGTAGTAGTTTGGGGTGCAACAAGGATTTCTTGGTGATCCCTTGATATATCAGCATCATGGTGACAAGAGGACTCTAGTCTGGCCTACCATTGAGCTGCTAGGTGAGGGGTTCGATGTCGTTATTGATGCACCCAACGTGGAAAATGTCGGGGTGACTGCAGACTATTATCGGTGGTGGATTATGTGGTGATGGTGGAGTGAGGGGCCTCTAGGAGGCACAGATACTACAACAGTAGGAGGTGGGGGTGCAGAGGCACTGATGGATGGTTGGGGGGATCCACTTGATGATGCTCACATGGTGGAGGTTGATGACTTCAGTGATGATGGAGATGATTTGGGGGTTTCAGAGCAACCGAATGTATAGGATGTCCCGAAGCAGGGGGTGCTGGAGTAGTAGGCCGTCCCGGAGGAGCCCATGCCTTAGGCTGTCTCAGGGGATGTAGAGGCTGGGCTTCATGCTGAGATAGCATGATTGGAGGGTCTTCTACGGAGATGGGAGGAGGAGCATAGATATGCTTTGGTGGAGGTAACACAGGAGAGGGATCTCTTGTGGAATCAGTTGGCACAGCGGGATAGTGCACTGGTTGTGTATCGTCGATGAGATATAGAGTGGGGTCGGTATCGGGTAGAGTTAGAGACGAAGGTTGTCCGCATTGGTGGACAATTTCCTGTGCTCGATGGAGGTGGCTCGTTGCACCATATGAGAGGCAATGAGACTGAGCAGTTTGCATCATCTCATCGCAGGCGGCTAGGTGAGGATAGTGTTGGTGGGCAAGGTGTGAGGACTGGCAGCAGCCACCCTGAGAGGTCCCATAGGACCCATACTACTGGGGGTAGTTCTAGTTGCACTGATCCTACATGATCATGGTGGCCGACTCCCTAGGCTTTGGGGATTTTAAGTTTTTTATTTTTGTGAGGTCAACGGACCTACTTATTGTAGCCTGAGGGCATTTTGACTTGATATATATACATGACTCTTTTTGGTTTGATTATATCCTTGTCATGGTTTATTGTTCTTTTATGCACATTTATTTATGTTGATGTATGCATATGCTATTATGACTACGGATGATTTTAACTATATGATATAGATGTATGCATATGGAATGGATGGAATGATTTGTTGGTATATAGGCGATGGCACCGTAGACTGTACAAAATTTACTGGCTTTCTGTACTATGTGATTGCTTTATGGAATAACTTTGCATTTGTAATTTTTGTTTTTTATTATTTGATGGTGATGTAAGTAATGAAATGTACAACAATTGTTTTAGAATGTAGTTAAGGTTTTTATGAGACTCAGATGCTTTAACTAACTAGTCCAAACTATACATTATCTTACAAGACTTTCAAACAAGGTACGAATTAGACTTGAGTTTGACCAAATTATTTCACATCCCTATGTGTGCGATTGAGTTCATTTATGTGGTATTCGTAAGGATACCTCTAGTGCCAAGTAGGCTATCCACAAAACCTGTACTGAGGATCACCTAATTAGCTCCACTAACTCCTTTGTTGTATGTAGTAGGATTAATCTACGGTGCAATCTAGGATACCATAAGCTAGCTCATCCACATGCAAACATTGGTCTACACACACAAATCTAATGTGATAGACGTATCGTCATGCATTTAGGATACCACCATTGCCAGGTAGGCTATCCACCAAACCCATAATGAGGATCACCTAAATGGTTTTTTAAATGCTGAGAATTCCAGGGATTCAAGCTTAGGCATCTTTTGGTTGTTTAGTTTTTTGGGATACTTTCTCTCATATATAGTGATGAAAATCACTATTTATTTTTCTCTCTTTTTTTTCTTCTCTTGAGCAAGGGGTTTGAGTAATGGTGATAACCACTGTTATTATTTTTTTTATTGTTGCTTTTTGAGGATTTAGATTTTGAATTTTGATTTCACCGTTGAGCTTTTGGGATTTTGGCTTGTGAATGGCATTGATCCTTTAGGCCTTGGGGATGACTACCCATCCTTCTCAGGGGCGTGTAGTATGAATCCTTATGACTTTGAGGATCAAAGGTGTTTGGGGATTTTTATGGTGAAATTTTGGGAGTTTTCTTTGGAATGGCATTGATCCTTTTAGACCTTTGGGATGACTATCCATCCTTATCAAGGGCGTGTAGTACTAATTCTTATGACTTTGGGGATCAAAGGTGTTTGGGAATTTTGATGGTGAACTTTTGGAAGTTTTCTTTGAAATGGCATTGGTCCTTTGAGGCCTTGGGGATGACTACCCATCCTTCTCAGGGGCATGTAGTACGAATCCTTATGAATTTGGGGATCAAGGGTGTTTGGAATTTTTGATAGTGGTGAAGACCACTATTTATTGTGGGGAATTGGATGGGGAAGAGCTTGTCCTTCTGTCAATTCTCAGCATTCTTGAACCATTCGCACAGGGGGATGAGTAGGATAACTTTTTTTCTTAAGGTACCCTAGATCGCTTTGTAGGTTTCGTCTTTCGTTCACACAACTTGGGAATTTTTATGTGTTTTTAAGCTTGTGTTGGGATGCTATGTAACAAGGCATGATCCAAGTAAAACTCTACCTTGTAAAAATCGGTCTGACTTTGTAAGCATTTGTCTAGAAATTTAAAGATAGCTGAATGACGAAAACCCTAAAGACATTAGAAGAAAACTGACTATGATATGGCAAAAATGCGAAGGGCATTACTCTTGATGGATCTTTTACAAAATGTACTGAATGTGGAAAATGATGGAATTGTCGAGTAGTTACAGTCTATGGTGTGTTTGACATGTATGACCAGAAAATATGCAATGTATGTATGCGATGCCTAATGCCGCTCTTTTTCTTTATTTTTTTGTTATTTTTGATTATCTATTGTTTTTAAATATTTTTTATGGACGGTTTAACCCGAATGGGCACAAACCAAGTGATTCTTACGGATCATTGGAGGTTTTGACCAAAGGGATTATAGATACCTTTGGGGTGTTTTGGGTGACCAAGCAATTGTGGGAACCCTTGGAGCTTTTGGTTTGACCAAAGGGATTATGGATACCTTTGGGGCATTTTGGGTGACCAAGCGATTTGGGAACCCTTGGGGCTTTTGGTTTGACCAAAGGGATCATGGATACCTTTGGGGTATTTTTGGGGTTGACCAAGTGATTGCGGGAATCCTTGGAGCTTTTGGTTTGACCAAAGGGATTATAGACACCTTTGGGACATTTTTGGTTGACCAAGCGATTACGGGAACCCTTGGAGCTTTTGGTTTGACCAAAGGGATTATAGACACCTTTGGGGCATTTTTGGTTGACCAAGTGATTACGGGAACCCTTGGGGCTTTTGGTTTGACCAAAGGGATTATAGACACCTTTGGGGAGTTTTGGAGTTGACCAAGCAATTACGAGAACCCTTGGAGCTTTTGGTTTGACCAAAGGGATTATAGATACCTTTGGGGCATTTTGGGGTTGACCAAGCGATTGTGGGAACCCTTGGAGCTTTTGGGGTGGGTCATGGCTTTTTAAATGTTGAATGGCCTCAAATGATTGATGTTCAAGGGTTCTAGTTCCTTGATTCCTTCAAGAGAGGCGAGTCGGTATGTTCCAGGTCCTATTTTACTATCGATTACATAGGGACCTAACCAATTTTTCGTGAACTTGTCCCTTAAATGGGGCGGCAAGTTAGAATTTTATTGGTTCTCTTTTAAGACCAGGTCACCGACCTATAAGTCCCTCAGGTGAACTTTCATGTTGTATGATTTCTTAAGTCACTCTTGATAGATATGTAAATGCTCGAGAGTATTGATGTCATTCATCGAGTAGCGTAAGCTGGTCTAACGGGGCCTACCGTGTAGTGTCATCATCGATGAACTCTTGCAATGATATGCATAGGGAGGGTATTTCCAACTCGAGGGGCATGACTGCCTTGGAGCTATACACTAGCAAAAATGGAGTTGCCCCAGTGGGCGTCTGAATGCTTGTGTGATAAGTCAATAGGGCAAGTGGTATTTGGATGTGCCAATCCTTATGATTATCTACGACCATATTTTTAAGGATGGCAACTAGCGTTTTGTTTGATGCCTCTGCTTGCCCATTTTCCTACGAATAATAAGGTGTCAAAAAACTGTGCTAAATTTTTTACTTTGTTGTCAAAGCACGCACATATTTGTTCTTAAATGACGTCCCATTATCCGAGATGATCTTGGATGGAATACCAAAATGACATATGATGTTATGTATAATAAACTTCACAATGCGGGGCCCAGTCGTAGAGGTAAGCGGAATTGCTTCCACCCACTTAGTGAAGTACTCTATGGTTGTTATGATAAATGTGTGACGACCTAACAACGCAGGGGAGATATTTTCGATGAGATCTAAGCCCCGTTACAAAAATGGCCAAGCTGATTGGATCGGCTGCAAGGCTTGAGAAGGTACATGTGTCAAGTTAGCATGGTGTTGACACTTCACGCACTTCTGCACATATGCCCAACAATATCACTCTAAATATGGCCAATAATAGCCCATGTGAAGAATGCACTTTGTGATGGCCATACCGCTAAAGTGGCCACCGCATGTACCATCGTGTGCTTGGGTGATCACCCAAGTGGACTCCTGCTGGTCCAAGCAATGGAGGAGGATTCCTTCGTAGCTCCAATGGTATAAAATATCTCCTAGCAAGACATGTTTTGCCACTTTCTGTTTGAATAATATTTTTGCGATGTGCGACAATCCAAGCTGGAGGCTACCCAACTTGAGATAGTCTATTATGGGTGTGTACCAATCTTGCTGATCAGAAACCTTGATGGTATGAACGATCGATCCCTCTTGAAGTTCATCCCTAGAAAAAGTTGAGCGGGAAAGAACTTGTAAAAATAGCGTTGTGTTGCTATTAAGAGGGGTTGGAGAGAACAAAGACCCCCAGTTGGTGTGATTTAGACTATCATGGATTTGAGAGAACCTATTCTAAGATGGTTAAATCTGGATCAAGTGGATTTCTAGTGTTATGTCAGAGCTTGCATGCTCCATCATGGATTGCGATAACATTTTGACTTGAATGGTTGTCATCTCACCAGAAATGTCTTACGGGATTAGTGACCCCAAAGAGGCCATAGTGTACGCAAAGCGATTCGATGATCGAGGGAGTGCCTCGATGTCGTACCATTCAAGATTTACCAAGAATTTATCCACAAGGGCTTTATAGGCCTACAGAATTGGGCATTTGCATTGGAATACCCCTTTCACTTGGTTGACAATTAACAATGAATAACCAAAGATATTCAAGCGTTTGATGTTCATGGCGATGGCTATCTGAAGACCTATGAGCAAGGCTTCGTATTCAACATTGTTATTGGTGCACAAAAAATCAAGTTTAAATGATAAAGGCATTGGAGCCCCTTGTGGTGTGAAAAACATGATTCTCATGCCACCCCCTTGCTCACATTTAGAACCATCAAAAAATAAGGTTATGTCGACCTGTGACTCAGGCTCATCAGAATCTGGCGATGCTGAGACATGGAAAACCCCATCATCGGGTAGCTCTACGATCAGAGGCTGGTCATCTTCGAGAGGAACCTCTGCTAGTTGATCGACGATGACTTGACCTTTGATGGACTTTTGTCCAATGAATTCTATGTCAAACTCCATCAACAACATGTACCATTTTGCCATGCGACTACTGTGATAAGTATGACTCATCATGTATCGCAATGGATTCTCCTTAGACACCACATACGTCGTATTGCTCAACATGTAATGGCGTAGCTTTTTGGTGCCAAATACCACTGCCAAGCATAGCTTCTCAACTTATGCATAGTTAAGTTCATAACTAACCAGGGTGTGGCTAAGATAATAATTAGCCTGCTCTTTATGTAGTTCATTTTTCTGGGCTAGCATGGCGCCCAGTGCCACCTCAGTAGCTGAGATGTATAAATAGAACAAAAATCTTGGTCTAGGTGGTGCCAACACTGGTGACGAAGCCAAGTATTGTTTGATGTCATCGAAGGCTGACTGGCACTCGTCATCCCAATGAAATGCTACCCCCTTGTGTAATAATTTATTCATGGGTCAACACTTGTTGGATAACTATGTTATGAAGCACTTGATCGACGCGACCTTACCCTGCAAGCTTTTGAGCTACCTGATGGTGGTTGGGGGAAGCATTTCAAGGATTGCCTTGAATTTATTTGGATCTACCTCGATGCCTCATTTTGATACTACGAAACCCAAAAGTTTTCCAGATATGATGCCAAATACGCACTTTTTGGGGTTTAGCCTAACCTTGTGTTTGATGAGGCGATCAAGGATCTTGCGTAGGTCATCGAGATGATTTTGGCACAAGAGATATTTGGCCAATAGACCATCCATATAATATTCTAAAGTTTTATGCATGTGATTGTGTAAGATGTATGTCATAGCACATTGGTAGGTGGTGCCAGTGTTTTTAAGGCCAAAGGGCATGACCTTATAACAAAATGTCCCCCAAGGCGTCGTGAACGCCATTTTTAGTTGATCATTGGGATTGATGTGAATCTAGTTGTATCCTAAGAAACCATCCATGAGGGAAAGCATTTCATGGCCTTCTGTAGTGTCTACCAATGTGTCGATGCTAGGCAAGGGGAAATCATCCTTGGGACTTGCTTTGTTTAAATATAAAAAATCGATGCATATGTGAATCCTCCCATTAGGCTTTTTGATGGGTACTATGTTGGATAGCCATGGTGGGTAATCTATGCAGATGACAAAATATGCATCCAACAGCTTTTGTAGCTCATATTTGACCAATAAGGCCACTGTTGGATGCATCTTACGTAGCTTTTGCTTGACTGGCTTGACTATCGGATCAAGTGTTAGATTATGCGTGACTAGCTGCGGGTCTAGCCTCGACATGTCTTTGTAGGACCATGCAAAAACCTCCTTCTTATCTTTGAGAAGGGAAATGTAATCGGCTTGCTCTTCGAGGGATAGACTTACCCCTAGCTTGATGATTTATGGATTCATTGGATCAAAACCGATGTCTGCGTCAATAATTTCTTCAACTGACATGTGGGATCCGTCCTCCAACTGGTGTGGAGTTGGAATCAAGTGGATATCATTTGCTGAATTTAGATCTGCATTGGGAACATCAGGTTCCTTTTCAACATGGAAAATATCCGAAGTCTGTCCTGGGGTGAAATGGAACATCTCGCCGCAAGGCTAGTACTCTGATGGGGATGGTGGCGTGTCAACGCAATCCCAGTCTATGGCATCTAGGTCTAGATACAATGGTCATGTTGGATCGGCTGGATTGCGGATGGGGGCGATTAAATCAATGGAGATCATGTTGATGGACTAAATTTGGTCTCCATTACCACGTGGGTGTTGGTTCAGACATCCTTGGTGATCCTTGTACCCTAGATCTGGCTCTGTGGGTATTGGCACCAAAGGATCGGCCCTATGTGCAGACAGAAGGACAGGGTCTGCCCTAGGCACTGATGGCCCTATAGGGTCTCTAGGTGGGAGGTGCTCCCTGTATTCCTAAAGTGGTGGATGAAGCACTTGGTTTAACTGTGCTTGGTTTAAATGCCACCTATGCCTTGGTCTCATATTTAAATGTTCAAACATATCATCGATGTCTATGGGGTATTCTTGTTGCATCCTATGGTTGAGATATGCCATCTCAGTATCATCCTCATAGTCATTATCAAAGATCCATAGGCCTTCATTGGCTCTAACAACTATGTGCCCCTCTTGCTGGTATAGCCTCCCACTAGGCGTTTCTTGATCACTATCCTCACTCTCTATGAAAACCTAAAATATGGCACGTAGGTAGTAGATGTTGGGGAAGATACTTGGATCTTCTCCCTTCGGTGGATCACTTGGCCTTATGGCTGGCATGGGAGGCTCATTTTGTTCAAGCAATTTGATTTGGTCCCTTCTGGGTTGTTTCGCTCTCTACGGGAGAGCTGGATTCTCTAGAGGTGGCAATGGCCCGATTGGAACATTAAAGGGGAACATTGCGATGAAGTCCTCCTGATAGTCGTCCATGGGTGTCACCTATGAGTGATTGCTATTGAACTCAAACGAGTCCCAAGGTGCTACCTCATAATATGACTCATATTCAGAAGACCCCCCTTGATTTTATTCATATCCTTCTCAGAGGTTACTTCTTGAAATTTCCCCTTCCACGATCAAAGGGGAGGGGTTGTAGAGGTCAACAAGGTTTTTTGTCAACAATGGGAAATAATTCCCCAATGTGTATGTAGTGTTGGGATTGGCATATGGATCTTGTGCCAACCCATCCCTGTTGCCTAGACCTAAGCCTTGCATGGTTTCTACCAAGATGTCGAGGGGCAAATGTTGTAATCACAATGACACTGAGAGGGGGGGGTGAATCAGTGTGTTCTTTAAAATTTCTAAAACATATGATTTTAAAACTAGTAGTAGTTTAAAGCAGATAAAAGAGATACTCAACGCATCAAGAAGGCATCACAGATAACACAAAATTTTAACGAGGTTCACCAATGTGGCTACTCCTCAAAAAGACTGCTTGGACTACCATCCAAATCCAGTCAATGCAAAGCTACAACTTTACATAATCCTTTACCAGCACCAACTGGAAGGAGCACCAACCTCTTAACTTTATATTCTATAATAGAATGGAGCACCAACTCCTATTTTACTAGCACCTACTAGAAAGAGGCACCAACCCCTTATGCTAAGCTACAACTTGGAAGACAATAATAAAAATTGCAGAATAAAAACTTTCACCTTAATTTTCATGATATGTCATTTTTTTGCATTCTGTTATATGTCTGCATTCTGCTACTTCTATGCAAAATGATTCGCACTATCCGACAGCTTCTTTATATTTCTTTGCACTCTCTATCGTATTCAGTTTATCGATTACTTCTATAAACTATGCACTGTCACTTCAGACTTAGAACACGATATCGCGCTCTTATAATCCATGCACTCACGATCTACAGATGCGAATTACTACTCTACACTTTCCTCAATCGAGCTTGATGCAATCACCCTTCTTGCACTTACACATTATCTCATCGCTATATTCTCTATACTGCCATTCCAAATAACTAACACTTTTCTCACTCTCTGGATTGAAACGACTTGCTCTCGGCTTCATGCAAACTTGTTTTGCACCTTTCACATCTATTCCACATCTTAACCTTGCAACAGACCCCATTTTTATAGAAGAGAGTACCATATCAAACATCTTCAGTCGTAACTCAAAGACATCGGTTGCAAACCCTAATGAAGTCAACATGAAACCCTAGAATTTTTTCGGTTGCTTAACCTTTGTGATTGTCGACTGCAAACCCTAAAAACCCCCACCGTAAAACCCTAGTAAGTGTCGGCTTTAAAACCCTAAAGACGTTCATTGTAAAACCCTAACACATGTTGGCTTCAAAACCTCAAAGATGTCCATTGTAAAACCCTAGCAATTGTCGGCTTTGAAACCCTAACGACGTCCATTGTGAAGCCCTAGCAACTGTCGGCTTCAAACCCTAAAAACTGTCGACCTCGATTCAAACTTGTCGGCCTCAAACTCTTCTACCACATTCACTACCTTCCTGTAGCTTATTGCCACAAAATGGCAACACGTCACAAAATCATGACACTTTTTGTGTTCGTACACCTCCTTGACTTTGTCGTCGCGAAATCGCTACCCTTTTGGCCGTTGACAGCTTTGCCTCCGTTCTTGTCGCGAAATCGCGACACTTTGATCAGTTGTTGACGTCATCATCATTCTTGTCACGAAATCACGATGCTTCTAGCTTCTGGCGGATTTTCTCGCAACCTATCATGAAATCGTGACACTTTCAGCTTTCGCTGATGTCATCTTCTTCT